>JAJONR010004773.1:0-38091 GCA_029582245.1 Solanum etuberosum | reverse complement strand
TGGATGCGATGATAAATATTATAGAAAAAAGAATAAAAATAGATATAAAAAAAGAAAAGATAAATATAAGAATAGACTAAGAAAATCAAAATATAAGTATAAACAACCAAGAAAAAGATATTATGTAAAAGATTATAAACACAAAAGAAGATTGAGGTGGTCTGCTGATTCGCGTGGATAAGAACGGTACAACATATGCAGCTTGCTATTGCTTCTCATTCCACAAAGGCCGTGTGATTTCTTTTTGTACCTCACTTTTGGATGAGTTGTCTTCTATCAAACTACAGGTAACTTTGCTATCTTTTGACTGCATAATTTGGGGCCATTTAAGATTGAGTCACATGTTCTATAGTTTTCTCTACAATGTGTTTTTTAGTGACATGTCTGAAGCCAACAAACTCTGTTCTGCTAACTATGTGCCATATTCGTTTCAATGGGGTGCTGGAGAGTCAATAACAAACAAACTGAGCCAAGGGAAAACACTACGTGGGGGCAGACTGTATCTTCCAAATCTGGTATTCTTCCATGGTATGTCATACAGATTCATATTGGGACGACATAGTTAATACACATTTGGAGTTGCTTCAGCAATTAGAAGATACCCTTACTCATACACATTTGGAAGTTGCTGCAGCAATTACAAAATACCCTTACTATAAAGGGTGTACAAAGTCTAAACGGTAAAAGGGATAACGAATGATCAACTATAAAATTAATGAGGATCACAAGCAAATATTGTAAACATGCGGCTGAAGAAAAAGAATGATAGTTGGTGTTTATGTTTGTTGGTGCTTTTATAGTCTTGGTTCTGAATGGATTTTGACTGCTGAAAGCATTTTAATTTGTTAGAACAAATTGTCCAGAGTTGACCAGTGATTCGGCACCCCCGTAGTTAGGGACTTGGTACATCGTGGGAGCATGGTGGTCAGCTCAAAATTGAACTAGCCAAGCAAGAGAAACAACATAAAATTAAAAGGCCGAGGAAATAGAGGTGGGTATTTAAGCTTGGTGCAACGCGTGTAATACTCAATTGTATTAATCAGCTATATGCTAATGTTGACCATATTCTTTTTGGATCAATAATATGATATGTTAAGTAACGGTCATCTACTAAGAATTAGATGAAAAATACAAGTTGATAGGATGCCTGAAAACTTTTGCAAGGAGTAAATTTATCGTTAACCCCGTTTACACTAGCATTTAAATGAGTTTATGAATGCAATTATTGACAGCCTTATAGGGAGTTTGATTGCCCCACGTCTAGCAATAGGTTTATAATAATGTTTAAACTTGGTTACTTCAAGAATAACTAAGTTGATACTTTATGAAAATGGAGAACTAAAGGGAAATTCTCTATTTCAAAGCTAACGGATTAGCCTACAAGGTGTCGTATTAGTTGAAATTACTATAATAATCTGAAAAACTTGGTGGTTTCCCATTCTTGTGGGAAAATGTGTGCACTTACTATAGAATCCATCTAAAAAGACAACAATTGTTTATTATCCATATCATTAGAATAACGATTGAATATGATATAAAATTATTCATTTGCCGTTCAAGAGGGACTACATGTACACAGTTTGACAGTCTTTTGTAAATATTCTCAAACGATGCTTGGTCACCATGTTGTTTAATCTGTTAATATGACAAGTTACAATAAAGAATAAATTATTCAATGTACTCGCGATATGTAAGAAATTAATGTGGGATAGTACATTTCTCAAAGACAAATTACTTATAAGAATATATCATAAAACAAACTATCTTCAACCAAACGAGTAAAAATAGCATATAGATAGCAACGTATGAAACAAACAAGTTACCGTTAACATGTAAAACACGTAACACACATAATTCTATAACCAATAAACTATAAAAGATGCACATATAAACTTATATTAACTTAATTAACGAGATAACTAGTACCTATATAAATTATGCAATTGTTCCTTTAGCCCCTTAGTAGGGTCGTACTCTAACTAAGAACTTCATTACACACATATATATTTACGTAATCAAACTGAATGAGATAAAATTATTATATAAAAAACCACATGCTCCCCCATTAATTAAGAGATAATATATCCTATGTTATTATAAGTATTTAACTTATATCTAACTCATATGGTATTCTCTAACTTTAACCTTTAATCGCATATCAATCTCGTTTTGACCTTACTATAAAATATAATGAGACAAATATTAACATATACATCATTATAATACAATTGAAGACACTAATTATTGAATTGAGTATATACAGAAGAACTAACATAAGTCAATGCCTAATTATGGTATTGAAAGGCACATTTTATAGAAGCCCTTCATGGGACTAGGGGTTATAAGTTGGAAGTTTCCTCCTTGGAAAATATTTAACCTTTTGGCCTAACGTAAGATCGCTCTCAATAGACAAAATTTATATGACACTTAAGCAGAGTGTGAATAAGAAGCAACTTTCTACGGCATAGCTCTATTGCACGATCTAAGTAATGAAATAATAGTAACTACCTCGAAATTCCCAATAGCCTCCTGATTATAGGTGTGGTGCACAACAAACCCATAAGTAAGATTCTACTAGAGATGACTTGTGGACTCCCTGGGACATGACCTATTTTGATACCAAGTTTGTCACGCCCCAAACTAGGAGAGGCATGACAAGCACCCTATGCCTCACTTGTCCGAGCAAACAAACTTAAACATAAAAGAAATGATACTACAAGGGCCGATAAGGCCATTAGAATAACCTGCCGAAATAAGATAATTGGATTGGTGAGGTCATATGTCACGCCCCGAGGCTACCCCCTTGACGTAACACAGGACCTAGGATTACGAGTGACCCCAAGATAACCCTCTGTCTGGCGTATATCAAGAATACTAAGAATAACTGAATAAAACATGTACTATGTGCAAGCTAAAATAATAGATAACTGGAAAATGGGGAATACTCAACTAGTCTGAATGTATAAACCATACTAAGAGTTTAATAACAACTGAAAGATTAATTTAACAATTCAAACTTATTTTACTACTATGTCTGAAAAGCCTCTAACTAACTTGAGTTGCTGGGACATACTCCCCAGCTGAAAACTGAAAGTAAAGACTAAAATAAAAGCATGTCTATTGTCCTCGGAATATGAGGACTTGCCACTGAAGCTGCAGAGTGCGGACCTAGAATCAATCTAAGCGTGATCTGGATGCTGAGTACCTGAACCTACATCATGAAAGGAGGTAGCGCAGAGTATGCGTCAGTACTTTGAATGTACTGAGCATGCATGATATATATACTAAGCTGAACAAACATATATAGGCAGAAACAAGGCATAACTGAGCAATACTCTAAACTGAGCAAGAATGTAAATACTGAAAAGATAACTGAAAAGCAAACTGAATGCAATGATCAAGTACTAATCATGAAAATGACATGTTGAACTGAATGCTGAAGTATATACTAAGAACCTGGTCAAATGCACTAATAGTCTAACTGGGGGAGCTACTATTAATCGAAATAAAACCATGTGAGCTAAACGTGGAGTCTGATGTATACGCCCCATCGAGAGGACCCAATATACCTTGCCAGGGGTATAAAGGCATGACTGGCGTGATCACTAAATCTGATGCCCAACTGTAACACCTCGGATTTTAAAAGATAGAAAAAATGCAGCTTTCCAGAATCTGGTGCAAGAACCACGGAAGCCACCGACGGTCCGTAGGTGGGGTCCATCGATGGGCACCAAATGTTTATGGTCTCTGACTTCACCCACGGTCGACCAGGATTGTGCGTGGTTGGACCTACGGACCGTAGGTGAGGGTCAGCAGCCAATTGGAGGTAAATGGTTGTTGGGTCAATTTCAAACGGTCATATCTTTTAGCACAAAATGAATTGGGTGGCCCATGACCTATCAAATGAAAGATAATTGAATCCTCTTTCCAACACCATTGAGTTTGCTAAAATCCCATCTTGGAGTAAAAAATTATGCTCGTTTTGGTGAAGCCCTGTCGGGCAGAGCTTGACCGACGACCCCTACCGACGGTTGGTAGGTCAACCGACAGCCCGTCAGTCCTGTAGTAGGTGGCACTCGTCAGATTTAAGTCAGGGTCATTTTGGTCCTTTCCCCTATGCGTTGGGCACTTAAACTACGTCGTTTGATGCCTAAACTACATCGTTTTACTCACTTTAAGCCTAATAACTTAGTCAGACATACCCATAACCTTTATTCACCAAAAATCATCCAAACTTAGAGTAAAAAGGAGAAGAAAGAGGCACCAATTTCCCAAGAACAACCAGAAGGCTTGCTTCAAGTTTCAGCCTCAAAATCGAAGGATTTCTCCATAGATTTTGTCACCAGGTATGTGGGATTTCACTATTGGGTTCCTTTCATCCACTAGGTCCCTAGAATTCAGTCAATTCCTTGATTCTCTATATCTTTTTTAGACTTAGGGTTTCTAAAACCTTTGATATTTACTGTGATTTAGCTGTTGTAGTATCCTAAATCAAAATAGCTTGTTTTCTTGGAAACGTCGTTTAATTCCTTGTATGAAACTCAGAACCCTAGTTGTGTAGATTCTCTTAGTTCATGAATTGCACTTGCTAGGTCATGTAAACAGATAATCCTACTCCAATTTCGAATGTTACATTATCAGTATATAAATGTTGCATTCTTAGATTTGCATGTCAGTATTTTTAGCTATTCAGTATGTCAGTATTTCAGTTACATTTCAGTCATACACATATTCAGTTGGGAGTAGACTTAGCACTGGGTGGACTAGGGTTCAGCGTACCCTCATAGTCCCAGAACTACGGGCACTCGTAGGAGTATAAGTCCCCTCTGTTGGGCATCACATTTAGTGATCACGTCAGTCATGCCTTTATACCCCTGACAAGGTTTATTGGGTTCTCTCGATGGGGCATATATATCAGACTCCACGTTTAGCTCACGTGGTTTTTTGTCCGTTAATAGTAGCTCCCACAGTCAGACTCTTAGTGCATTTGACCAGGTTTTCAGTATATACTTCAGTATTCAGTTTAGCATGTCATGTTCATGATTAGTACTTTGTCATTGCATTCAGTTCAGCTTTTCAGTTATCTTTCAATATTTACAGTATTGCTCAGTTATGCCTTGTTTCAGCTTATATATGTTTGTTCAGCTTAGTATTTATATCCTGCATACTCAGTACATTCAAAGTACTGACGCATACTCTACACTACATAATTTTATGATGTAGGTTCAGGTACTCACCATCCAGATCGCGCTTAGATCAATTCTCGGTCCGTACTCAGCAGCTTTAGTGGTGAGTCCTCATATTCCGAGGAAAATATACATGCTTTCATTTTAGTCTTTACTTTCAGTTTTCAGTTTTTGTTAGAGTTAGTTGGGGGGTATGTCGCAGAAACTCAACTCAGTTAAAGGTTTTCCAGATATAGTAATAGAATCAGCTTGAGTTGATGAGTTTATCTTTCAGTTATTGTTAAACTCTTAGTGTTTTATACATTCAGATTAGTTGGGTATTCCCCATTTTCAGATATCCACTGTTTTAGTTTCCGCATAGTAATTTTCAGTATGCTTATGATATGCTAGACTAAAGGTTAGCTTGGGGTCACTCGTGATCCTACGTCCCGTGTTACGTCAAGGGGGTTTCCTCGGGGTGTGACAAACTTGGTATCAGGGCATTGGGTTCAAGAGTCCTAGGATGTTTGAAAGCCGCACTAATTAGAGTCTCTTTACTAGGTGTGAAGTGCACCACATCTAATGAGAGGGAGGCTATGAAGTGTTTTAGGAAAAACTTCACTTTCTTGCTATTCTTATTGTGCGTGGGTATGATCTCCTTTCTAATTCGTCGTTATATATTTCAGATCATGCCTCCTCGTAGAGCTAACACACGGAATGCTAATGCACGCAATGCTAACACAGTTCCTCCAGTCCTAAACCATGAGGTTATGAATGCAGAATTTCGAAATGCGATACAACTTTTGGTTCAGAGTGTGGCCAATCAGAACAATCATCAGGCGCCAGTTCCTACAATAACTAATGTTGGATCAGCTGCATCTAGGATTTCAGATTTTGTTCGGATGAATCCGCGCAAGTTTTTAGGGTCGCAGGTTGGTGAGGACCCACAGAACTTCATTGATGAAGTTAAGAAATTTTTTGGAGTGATGCAAGTGACTGTTAATTATAGGGTCTAGTTGGCATCCTACCAGCTTAAGGATGCAGCTCACATTTGGTTCACTCAGTGGAAAGAAAACAGGGGTGTGGATGCAGCTCTTGTGACTTGGGAGTCTTTTACTGGAGCTTTTCTAGAGAGGTTCTTCCCAAGGGAGTTCAGAGAAGCTAAGGCACAAGCGTTTATGAATTTGAAGCAGGGTACCATTTCAGTCCAAGAAAACAGACTTAAGTTCACCCAGCTCTCCAGGTATGCTCTACACATGGTTGCCGAACAAAGGAGTAAGTTTCTGTTTGGGGTATCCGACTTTTTGAAGACAGAGTGCAGGAATGCTATGATGTTAGAGGATATGAATATATCTAGGCTTATGACTCATGCTCAGCAGGTTGAGGGAGACAACCTTAGGAAAATGGCTAAGGACAACAAGAAGGCTAGAACAGGGAATTATGAATACTCTCAGTAGAAATCAGGTTGTCAAAATTGCTCGCAGTTTCAGAAGTGGTCTACAGCCCCAACACCTTCATCAGCTAGTGCTCAATCCCCCAGGTTTCGACAGGATCAGAAAGGTAGGGCATCAGGCTCTAAGTCTCAGGGGAGTGGTTCAGGTAACAGGACTTTCCCAACTTGTCCAAAGTGTTGTAAGAACCATCCGGGCGAGTGTCTTGCAGGAATGAAAGGGTGTTTTGGGTGTGGTCAGTCTGGCCATAGGTTGAAGGATTGCCCTTCTGCCAGGCATGGGCAAGGAGGTAACAATAATAGGGCTCAGTCTACAGCACCAGCAGGTCGCCCAACTCAGTAGGGTGCTTCATTTGGTATAGGTGGCGGTCAACGCCAGAACAAGTTGTATGCTCTCCAGGCTCGCCAGAACTAGTAAGATTCTCCTGATATGGTCACTGGTACGTTACGAGTCTTTCATTTAAATTTTTATGCATTGTTAGATCCAAGGGCTACAATGTCTTTTGTAACTCCCTATATATAGCAGTAAACTTCGGTGTCAGTCCAGAAACTCTCTCAGAACCCTTCTCAGTCTCTACTCCAGTTGGTGACCGAGTTATAGCTAGATGGGTATATAGAAATTGCCCTGTCACAGTCTCTCAGAAAGTCACCTCAGCAGATCTTGTAGAGTTAGAAATGGTAGATTTTGATATCATTCTCGGCATGGATTGAGTACATTTCTGTTATGCCTCAGTCGATTGTAGAACTAGGATCGTTCAGTTTCAGTTTCCAAACGAGTCACTCTCAGAGTGGAAGGGTAGTAGCTCAGTGCCTATGGGTTGATTCATCTCTTACCTCAAGGCCAGAAAGACTATTTCCAAAGGGTATGTCTATCATCTTGTTTGGGTTAAGGATTCAAACTCTAAAACCCCAACTCTTGTGTCAGTCCCAGTAGTAAATGAGTTTTCATAAGTGTTTCCAGAAGATCTTCCCAGAGTTCCTCCCGAAAGGGAAATTGACTTCGAAATAGATCTCCTTCCAGATACCCAGCCTATTTGATTCCTCCTTACATAAATGGCTCCAGCCGAGCTTAAGGAATCGAAAGAGAAGTTGAAAGACCTTCTAGATAAGGGCTTCATCAGACCTAGTATCTGTCCATGGGATGCTCCAGTGTTATTCGTGAAAAAGAAAGATGGCTCTCTCAGAATGTGCATTGACTATCGATAGTTGAACAAAGTCACAATCAAGAATAAGTATCCCATCCCCAGGATTGATGACCTGTTCGACCAACTTCAGGGTGCTAGTTGCTCTTCTAAGATAGAGCTCAGGTCCAGCTATCATCAGGTCAGAGTCAGAGATAGTGACATTCTGAAGATAGCTTTGAGAACTCGGTATGGTCATTATGAATTTGTAGTTATGTCTTTTGGACTAACAATGCTCCTGCAGCTTTCATGGACTTAATGAATAGGGTGTCCAAATAGTATTTGGACTTGTTCATTATCATTTTTATTGATGATATCCTCATTTATTCTCGGACTGAGGAAGAGCATGTGACTCATCTGAGAGTTGTTCTGCAAACTCTCAAAGTTCGCCAGCTATTCACTAAGTTCAGCAAATGCAAACTCTCAAAGTTCGCTAACAGAAGCTCATAACTCCAGGTATTCTATTAATCCAAGTGCCACTAAGATATACCTTGATCTACGGGATGTCTTTTGGTGGAACGGCATGAAGAGGGACATAGAAAATTTTGTGGCTAAGTGTCCTAATTGTCAACAGGTTAAGGTAGAACATCAGAAACCAGGAGGTATGACTCAAGAGATTAATATTCCTACATGTAAGTGGGAAGTGATAAACATGGACTTCATTATGGGTTTACCTCGTACTCGAAGATAGCATGACTCCATTTGGGTGATAGTAGACAGAGTCACTAAGTCCGCTCACTTCTTAGATGTCAAGACTACAGATTCAGCGGAAGACTACGCCAAAATCTACATCAATGAGATAGTCAAGTTGCATGGGTTTCCCTTGTCTATCATCTCATATAGAGATCCTCAGTTAACCTCTCATTTCTCGAAATCATTTCAGAAAGGTCTTGGTACTTAGGTAAATCTCAGTAAAATATTTCATCCACAGATGGATGGTCAGACAGAATGTACCATTAAAACCTTAGAGGACATGTTGAGAGCTTGTGTGATCTACTTGAAGGGTAATTGGGATGATCACCTAACTCTCATAGAGTTCTCCTATAATAATAGCTACCATTCCAACATTCAGATGGCCCCTTTTATGGCCCTATATGGCCGAAGATGTAGATCTTCGATAGGTTGGTTTTAAGTAGGTGAAACAACCTTGATTGGGCCAGATTCAATTCATGAAGCTATGGAAAAAGTTCAGCTCATCAGAGATAGATTAAAGATAGCCCAGAGTCATCAGAAGTCCTATGCAGATGTAAGGAGAAGTGACTTAGAGTTTGAAATCGATGATTGTGTTTTCCTAAAGGTGTCACCTATGAAGGGGGTGATGAGATTTGGAAAGAAAGGCAAGCTCAGTCCTAGATATATAGGTCCTTACAGAATCCTGTAAAGGGTTGGTAATATGGCTTATGAGTTAGATTTGCCCGCAGAACTAGCAGGGGTTCATCCAGTCTTTCACATTTCCTTGTTGAAGAAGTGTGTGGGTGATCCTGCATCAATATTACCATTACAGAGTGTGGCTGTGAAGGATAGTCTCACTTATGAAGAAGTGTCGATTGAAATTCTTGACCGTCAGGTTCGTAGGTTGAGAAATAAAGAAGTCGCTTCATTGAAGGTTTTGTGGAGGAGTCAGTCCATAGAGGGAGCTACTTGGGAAGCAGAAGCAGCCATGAAGGCCAAGTATCCTCACCTCTTCCCTTCCTATTCTATTTCAGCTTCAGGTAATAGTTCCTCTCCAGTCTCTCAGTTTATTCTTGCGTAAATTCAGTCTCAGTATCTTGTTCCTTCAGTTTTTCTTGCATTTCAGCATATTTGCATTGTCTTGAAACTCAGTTTAGTTAAATATCAGTTTCTAGTACTTATTGGTAGGGATTGCAGCTTATTCCCTCCATACTCAGCTTTTTTAGACTTCATTTGAGGATGAATGTTTCCAAGGGGGAGATATTGTAACACCTTGGATTTGAAAAAATAGAAAAAATGTAGCTTTCCAGGACCTGGTGCAAGAACCACGGAAGCCACAAACGGTCTGTTGGGCAAAAAATGTTTATGGTCTCTAACCCTACCCACGTTTGACCAGGACGGTCCGTGGTTGGACCTACAGACCATAGGTGAGGGTCAGCAGCCAATTGGAGGGAAATGGCTGTCGGGTCAACTTTAAACGGTCATATCTTTTTAGCATAAAATGAATTAGGTGGCCCATGACCTATCAAATGAACGATGATTGAATCCTCTTTCCAACGCACCAAGTTTGTTAAAATCCCATCTCGGAGTAAAAAGTTATGCTAATTTTAGTGAAGCCATGTCGGGCAGAGCTTGACTGATGACCCCTACCGAAGGTTGGTAGGTCAACCGACGGCCCGTCAGTCTTGTAGTAGATGGCACTCGTCAGATTTAAGTTAGGGTCATTTTGGTCCTTTCCCCTATGCGTTGGGGACTTAAACTACGCCGTTTGATGCGTAAACTACGTCTATTTACTCAATTTAAGCCTAATAACTTAGTCAGACATACCCAGAACCTTTATTCACCAAAAATTATCCAAACTTATAGGAAAAAGGAGAAGAAAGAGACGTCAGTTTCCCAAGAACAACCAGAAGGTTTGCTTCAAGTTTCAGCCGCGAAATCGAAGGATTTTTCCATAGATTTCATCAACATGTATGTGGAATTTTACTAGTGGGTTCCTTTCATCCACTAGGTCCCTCGAATTCAGTAAGTTCCTTGATTCTCTATATCTTATTTAGACTTAGAGTTTCTAAAACCTTGGATATTTATTGTGATTTAGCTGTTGTAGTATCCTAAATCGAAATAGCTAATTTTCTTGGAAACGTCGTTTAATTCCTTTTATGAAACTCAGAACCCTAGTTGTGTATATTCTCTTAATTCATGAATTGCACTTGCTAGGTCAGTTAAACAGATAATCATACTCCACTTTCGAATTTTACATTATCAGTATATAAATATTGCATTCTCAAATTTGCATGTCATTATTTTGAGCTATTTAGTATGTCAGTATTTCAGTTACATTTCAGTCATACACATATTCAGTTGGGAGTAGACTTAGCACCGAGTGGACTAGGGTTCAGCTTACCCTCATAGTCCCTGAACTACTTGCCCCCGTTGGAGTATAATTCCCCTCTGTTGGGCATCATATATAGTGATCACGCCAGTCAAGCCTTTATACCCCTGGCAAGGTATATTGGTTCCTCTTAATGAGGCGTATACATCGGACTCCACGTTTAGCTCACGTGGTTTTATGTCGGTTAATAGTAGCTCCCACAATCAGACTCTTAGCTCATTTTACCAGGTTTTCAATATATACTTCAGTATTCAGTTTAGCATGTCATGTTCATCATTAGTACTTGGTAATTGCATTCAGTTCAGCTTTTCAGTTATCTTTCAGTATTTACAATATTGCTCAGTTATTCCTTGTTTCAGCTTATACATGTTTGTTCAGCTTAGTATCTATATCATGCATGCTCAGTACATTTAAAGTACTGACACATACTCTACGCTTCATCCCTTTATGATGTAGGTTCAGGTACTCAGCATCCAGATTGCCCTTAGATGGATTCTCGGTCCGTACTCAGTAGCTTCAGTGGTGAGTCCTCATATTCCGAGGTCAATAGACATGCTTTCATTTTAGTCTTTACTTTCAGTTTTCAGTTTTTGTTAGAGTTAGCTGGGGGGCATGTCCTAGCAACTCAACTCAGTTAGAGGCTTTCTAGACATAGTAATAGAATCAACTTGAGTTAATGAGTTTATCTTTCAGTTATTGTTAAACTCTTAGTATGTTTTATACATTCTGATTAGTTGGGTATTGCTCATTTTCAGATATCCATTGTTTTAGCTTCCACATAGTATTTGTCTTATTTACTATTTTTAGTATGCTTACGATATGCCAGACTCAGGGTTAGCTTCGGTCACTCGTGATCCTAGGTTCCCGTGTTACGTCAAAGGGATAGCCTCAGGCGTGACACCAACAGATGGGACTTATACTCCTACGGGGGCACGTAGTTCTGAGACTATGAGGGTACGCTGAACCCTAGTCCAACTCGGTGCTAAGTTTACTCCCAACTGAATATGTATATGACTGAAATGTAACTGAAATACTGAATAGGTCCAAATACTGACATGCTAACTGGAAATGCAACATTTATATACTGATAATATAACATTCGATATCTGGAGAATGATTATCTGTTTATCTGACCTAGCAAGTGTAATCTCTGAACTAAGAGAATCTACACCACTAGGGTTTCGAGTTTCATACAAGGAACTAAACAAACTTTCCAAGAAACATGCTATTTCGATTTAGGATACTACAACAACTAAATCACAGTAATTATCCAAGGTTTTAGATATCCTAAGTCTAAACAAGATAGAGAGAATCAAGGAACTGACTAAATTATAGGGACCTAGTGGATGAAAGGAACCCACTAGTGAAATCCCACTTAACTGGTGACAAAATTTACAGAGAAATCCTTCGATTTCGCGGCTGAAACTTGAAGAAAACCTTCTGATTGTTCTTGGGAAACTGTCGCCTCTTTCTTCTCTTTTTGCTCTAAGTTTTGATGATTTTTGGTGAATAAAGGTTTTGGTTAGGTTCTGACTAAATTATTAGGCTTAAACTGAGTAAAACAATGTAGTTTAGATGCCCAATGCATAGGGGAAAAGACCAAAATGACCCTGACCGACGGACCCTAGACTGACCGAAGGTCCGTCCTACTAGGGCGACATTTGGCGTTTTGGGCTGGACTGTGAGTCACGATCCACGGACCCTGGACCCACCTAAGGTCCGTAGGTCATGATTTTCTGAGGATTTTTGGGTGGCCAACCTACAGACCGTACCTACGGTCCGTGGTCCCATCCACAGGCCGTGGTTTGGCCTACGTCGGTGGCACCTGCAACTCTAAAAATCTGTTATTTGGTCTTTCTTGACTCTGGGTGTAACATTATCTCCGCCTTGGGAACATTCGTCCTCAAATGAAGTCTAAACTAGCTGAGTATGGAGGGAAGGAGCTGCAATCCCCACCACTAAGTATTAGAAACGGATATCTAACTGAACTGAGTTCCATGAACATGCAAATATGCTGAAATGCAAGAAAAGCTGAAGGAACAAGATACTGAGACTGATTTTACACAAGAGTAAACTGAGAGATTGGAGAGTAACTATTACCTCGAGATGAAACGGAATCGGAAGGAAAGAGGTGATGATACTTGGCATTCATGGCTGCTTCTGCTTCCCAAGTAACTCCCTCTACAGACTGACTCCTCCACAAAACCTTCACTGAAGTGACTTCTTTATTCCTCAACCTACGAAACTGACGGTCAAGAATCTCTACTGGCACCTCTTCATAAGTGATAGTATCCTTCACAGCCACACTCTCTAATGAAACTATCGATGTCGGATCACCCACACACTTCTTCAACAAGGAAATGTGAAAGACTGGATGGACCCCTGCTAGTTCCGTTGGCAACTCTAACTCATAAGCCACAATAGCAATCATTTTCAGGATTCTGTAAGGACCTACATATCTAGGAATGAGCTTCACTTTCTTGCCAAATCTCATCACCCCCTTCGTAGGTTACACTTTCAGGAAGACCCAATCATCGATTTCAAACTCTAAGTCCCCTCTTCTCACATCTGCATATGACTTCTGACGAATCTGAGCTGTGTTAAGTCTATCCCTGATGAGCTGAACTTTTACCATAGCTTCATGAACCGAATCTGGCCCAATCAATGCTGCTTCACCTTCTTCAAACTAACCAATCGGGGACCTGCATCAACGCCCATATAGTGCCTCAAACGGGGCCATCTGAATACTGGAATGGAAACTATTGTTGTAGGTGAACTCTATGAGAGGTAGGTGATCATCCCAACTACCCTTGAAATCGTTCACGCAAGCTCTCAACATGTCCTCTAAGGTCTGAATGGTACATTCTGCTTGACCATCTGTCTATGGATGAAATGTTGTACTGAGATTTACCGGAGTACCAAGACCTTTCTTGAATGATTTCCAGAAATGAGAGGTAAACAGAGGACCTCTATCTGAGATGACAGACAAGGGAACCCCATTCAACCTGACTATCTCATGGATGTAGAGTTTTGGCATAGTCCTCCGTTGAATCTGTAGTCTTGAGAGCCAAGAAGTGAGCTGACTTAGTGACTCTGTCTACTATCACCCAAATGGATTCATGTTGTCTGTGAGTACGAGGTAAATCCGTAATGAAGTCCATGTTTATCACTTCCCACTTCCATGTAGGAATAATAATCTCTTGAGTTATACCTCCTGGTTTCTGATTTTCTACCTTAACCTGTTGACAGTTAGGACACTTAGCCACATAGTCTGCGATGTCTCTCTTCATGTCGTTCCACCAAAAGACTTCATGTAGATCACGATACATCTTAGTGGCACCTGGATGAATGGAATACCTGGAGTTATGAGCCTCTATAAGGATCTGCTGCCTCAACTCACCCACCTTAGGAACACATAAGCGACCCCGGTAATGAAGCACACCATTTCCCCCTCGAGAGAAAACCTCAATTTTCTGCTGATGAACTGCACCTTTCAATTGAATTAATATAGGATCACTATCCTGTTTTTCCTTAACCTCTGCTACCAATGAAGACTCTAATCCACTCTGAACTATCACACCACCATCTGATGTGTCCGCAAGGCAAACTCCTATGCGAGCAAGCGGGTGAACATCTTTGGCTAATTCTTTCTTTTCTTCCTCAAAATATGCGACACTACCCATAGATAGTCTACTGAGAGCATCAGCCACTACATTGGCCTTACCAGGATGGTAAAGCACATTCATGTCATAGTCCTTGAGGAATTCAAGCCATCTCCTCTGACGAAGATTTAACTCTTTCTGGGTGAACACATACTGGAGGCTCTTATGATCTATGAATACATCAACATGAACACCATACAAGTAGTGTCTCCAAATCTTTAGGGCAAATACTATGGCTGCAAGCTCGAGGTCATGAGTCAGGTAATTCTTCTCATGGACCTTAATATGTCTAGAAGCATATGCTATGACCTTACTTCGCTGCATCAACACACAACCTAGGCCGACCCTGGATGCATCACAATAAATTACATACCCATCTGAACCATCTGGTAGAGTCAAAACCGGAGTTGTAGTCAACCTAGTCTTCAGTTATGAGAAGTTTTTCTCACACTCATCTGACCACTGAAATTTGACCTTCTTCTGAGTCAACTTGTTCAATGGGGAAGTTGTGGATGAAAATCCTTCCACAAATTTCCTATAATAACCGGCCAAACCCAAGAAACTTATGATATATGTCGGAGAGGTGGGTCTGGGCCAGTGCTGTACTACCTCAATTTTCTGAGAATCCACTCGGATCCTTTCACTGGATACCACATGACCAAGGAAAGCGACGGACTGGATACCACAGAATTCACATTTATTGAACGTAGCGAATAACTGGCAATCTTTGAGAGTTTGCAGAACAACTCTCAGATGAGTCACATGCTCTTCCTCACTCCGAGAATAAATGAGGATATCATCAATAAAGACGATACCAAACAAGTCCAAATACTGTCTGAACACCCTGTTCATTAAGTCCATTAAAGCTGCAGGATCATGTGTTGTTTAAAAGAGATAACTACAAATTCATAATGACCATACCGAGGTCTGAAAGTTGTCTTCAGAATGTCACTATCTCTGACTCTGAGCTGATGATAGCCGGATCTGAGGTCTATCATAGAAAAGCAACTAGAACCCTGAAGTTAGTCGAACAAGTCATCAATCCTTGGGATGGTATACTTATTCTTGATTGTGACCTTGTTCAACTACCGATAGTCAATGCACATTCTAAGTGAACCATCTTTCTTTTTCACGAACAACACTGAAGCATCCCATGGATACATACTAGGTCAGATGAAGCCCTTATCAAGAAGTTCTTTCAACTGCTCTTTCAATTCCTTAAGCTCGGATGGATCCATTTTGTAAGGAGGAATCAAAATGAGCTAGGTATCTGGGAGGAGATCTATTCGGAAGTCGATTTCCCTTTCAGGAGGAACTCCGGGAAAATCCTTTGGAAACACTTCTAGAAACTCATTTACTATTGGGATGACTCAAGAGTTGGAGTTTCGGAGTTTGAATCCTTTACCGAACAAGCTTATAGATATACCCTTTGGAAATCATTTTTCTGGACTTAAGGTAAGAGATGAATCGATCCATAGGCACTGAACTACTACCTTTCCACTCTAAGTCTAGCTCGTTTGGAAGATGAAACTGAACAATCCTAGTTCTACAATCGCCTAAGGAATAATAAAATGTAACCAATCAATGCCTAGAATGATATCAAAGTCTACCATTTCTAACTCTACAAGATCTGCTGAGGTGACTTTCTGAGAGACTATGACAGGGCAATTTCTGTATACCCGTCAAGCTATAACTGGGTCACCAACTGGAGTAGAGACTGAGAAGGGTTCTGAGAGAGTTTCTGTACTGACACCGAAGTTTACTGCTATATAAGGGGTTACAAACGATAGTGTAGATCCTAGATCTAACAATGCATAAACATCTAAATGAAAGACTCTTAACGTACCAGTGACCACAGCAGGAGAATCTTCCTGGTCCTGGTGAGCCTGGAGAGCATACATCCTGTTCTGGCGCTGACCGCCACCTGTACTGGTGCTGCTGGAGATGTAGACTGGGCCCTATTGTTGTTACCTCCTTACCCCGGCCTCGCAGAAGGGAAATCCTTCAACCTATGGCCAGACTGACCACACCCAAAGCACCCTTCCTTGCCTGCAAGACAGTCGCCCAAATGGTTCTTACCACACTTTGGACAAGTTGGGAAAGTCCTATTACCTCAAGCACTCCCCTGTGATATAGAGCCTGGTACCCTGCCTTTCTGATCCAGTCGAAACCTGAGGGATGGAGCACTAGCTGATGAAGGTTCTGGGGCTGTAGACCTCTGCTGAAACTGTGAGCGATTTCCACTATCCGACTTTTGTTGTGACTATTCATAGTTTCCTGTTCTGGCCTTTTTGTTGTCCTTAACAAATTCCCTAAGCTTATCTCCCTCAACCTTCTGAGCATGAGTCATTAGTCTGGATATATCCATATCCCAAAGAAGCATAGCATTCCTGCACTCAGTCTTCACCAGATCGGATACCAAAAAAAGAACTTACTCATTTGTGCCCTTGAATCGGCAACCATGTGTGGAGCATACCTGGAGAGCTGAGTGAACTTCATTCCGTACTCTTGGACCGACATTGAATCCTTCTTCAAGTTCATAAACTCTTGTGCCTTAGCTTTTCTCAATTCCCTTAGGAAGAACCTTTCCATAAAAGCTCCATTAAAACAATCCCAAGTCATAGGAGTTGCATCTGCACCCCTATTATCTTTCCACTGAGTGAACCAGATATGAGCCACATCCTTAAGTTGGTAGGATGCCAACTCAACACTCTCTGTTCTAGTCACTTGCATTACAACAAGAATTTTCTTAACCTCATCAATGAAGTTATATGGGTCCTCACCAACCTTCAACCCTAGAAACTCAGGCGAATTCATCCGAACAAAGTCTCGAACCCTCGCTGTAGCTGATTTACCATTTGTGTTAGTAGGAACTGGGACCTGCTGATTATTCTAATTGGCCACACTCTAAGCCAAGAGCTGGATCGCATTAAAAAATTCTACATTCGTAACTTCATGGTTCGAGACTGCAGGAACTACATTAGCATTGCGTGTGTTTTCTCTACGAGGAGGCATGATCTGAAATGCATAACGACAAATTAGAAAAGAGAAGTTGGATCATACCCACGCACGATAAGAATAACAAAGAAAGTGATGTTTTTCATAAAACACTTCGTAGCCTCCGTCTTATAAATGTGGTGCACTTCACACCCATGAAAGAGACTCTACTTTGTGCGGCTTTGAGACATCCTATGACTCTTAAACCTAATGTTGAGTTTCAGTACCTTGTTGACGGTTCAGAAGGTCGTCCCATCATTCATTCCACGAGCCATAGGTAGGGTCCGTAGATGAGTCCCAAACTTAGGGAGATTTTGAAGTCAAAGGTTGAGGACCACAGTTGGGACCCACGGCCCATTGATTGGACCACGGCCCGTGGGTGTGTCCCATCATTTAAGACCCCAAGATCAGATTATATAAAGTCAAACCGGTCGAACCGGATGGTTCGTAGGTCAAACCACGGACCGTGGTTCGCGACTATCGATGACAACGACATTTATTTTATGAAGGACTTTTGGGTCTTTTCTTATTTATTCTAGTCTAATACTATGTCGTTTTGCTCTCTTTTAGAACCCCTTATATAAGTGTTTTAATCCCAAATTTCCTTAATTGAAATCATTTCTGACAAATTTATAAAAGAAGAACAAGTCTTCCTCTCAAATATTTCTTTGTCTCGAAAGCTTGAAGAAGAAGGGTCCAAGCTAGGGTTTGCAAGTCAAGTCTCCTAATCCTCCATTTAAGTTAAGCAATTGGCATTTAAGTATGATAGTTTTAATCCATGGAGCCCTTTCCTCGATGGAGTTTCCAAATTCTCCAATTTACAAAGATAGAATTCCCCAATTTAGTTAGGGTTTTCTTCCATGTCATGGGTTATTTTAATTATTGAGGTATTTGATTGTTTTATGATCGATCAAACATGAATTGATATAATTACATGATTATCTGTTGAATTCTCATGAACCCATGTCCAACCCATGTTTTCTAGATATTGATGATTGAAAGTGGGTTTTGAACTATGAAAGGGGAATTATGGAATTATGCATGTTCTTATAAAGTTGATGTAAATGTTTTAATGATGCTTTGACATTGAAGTATCAATGATGTTTTTATTATTGTGTTTTTGAAAGGATATCTCATAAAGACATAAAAGCATGCATCTGAAAGGTTTTCTCACATAAAAAGGGTTCTTAAGTTCGAAAGGCTTTCTCACCTAAAATGAACCAATGTTAAGGAGCTATTCTAATGTAGAGGCAAGATAATATTACCCATGCTCTATAATTGAAAGACAAGAGGCGATTACCCATGTCACATGATGCAAGGACAAGAGGCAATTACCGATGTTCCTTTAAGAGCTAAGATGAATATGAATAAGAACTATTCCGTGGAAGTTAAGCTTAGCACCGAGTAGACAAGTGGTGATTACCCGTGTCCCATAAACTATGTCCCAACATAGGATTGTCTAGATAGACATTATCTAGTGGATCCACATAAGCTACAAGTTCATGGTCCTTACCTTGGCAAGTAGGACAACTTTTTTTGGTGTGGGAGACACCGGATTCCATGTTGATACGTGGTCTTATATGTCGGTTAATGCTACTTCCCACAAGAAAGTTATGATGAACCAAGGTTACTTCAAGGAAGTATCTCATACATGTTTTAAGATGATGACTATGTGCATTGACCATGTTTTATGACTCGTGTTTTCTAACTCTTTATCCCTTGTTTTAGCTTGGTCATTGCATCTCATGAAGGTATCTCTTTTAAGCATGTTTTCAAATGTTTTTTATGCATGGCTATCGTACTTGGTACATATTTGGTACTAACGCATATTCTTGCCTATATTTCCTCAAATGTAGGGTCTGACAGTTAGGGTTCCCAGTTTCATGACTAGAGTTCTTGGAGGATATTCCGAGCTTTGGTGAGTCCTCATGCTTCGAGGATGGACATTTATTGCTTTCAGTCCTTCCTTACTTTCAGTTTTGAAATATTATGTACGGGCTACACCCAAATTCATTCTTATTTACTAGATGGCTTTGAGACGATGTTTAGACTTCCGCTTCACTTTTATAAATTCTTTTAGTTTGGGAGTTTCTTTAAATCTCTTATACATCTATTATCTTATATGAAGAAAGTTAAGTGGATTGTATGGGCCCTTTCAGGGTCTCATACACCATGTTATGCATGAGGGCTACCTTGGGTCGTGACACAATAATTCCTGAATGTGAAAGGCTGACTCAAATGAGTTCAACAACTGAGGTTCAAATACAATAAGCCTAGAGCATGAAAAAGCAAGATGAAGAGCGAGAGGTGATTCACCGAACGAGCTCGATGAGCCCGACTAATGTCACCGAATGAGATATGGATTACGTTTTGGGCCAAATTTTGGGAAACTATAAATAGCCCAAAAGAGAGAGAAATTAGAGAGTTCTAAAATTTAGAAAAAGTGAGAAATATTTTGATTTTTGAGAGAGAACACTTGATCTTTGTGAAGAACACTTTCTAGCTATTGGGGTTTTTAACTTTCCTCTTGAATTTGATAAATTGAAGTTGAATCCAAAGTGAGTGTAGTTGTAATTTCTTAATTTTATGTTACTCATGGTTGCTTTCATGGATGGTATACTTTCCTTGCTTTTTGTGATGGGTGTGTAAAACATCAAGATTTGTGGGTGCAATTATGGTGTTGGGTGTTTATTTAATGTAGTGGGTATTGTGTTATGCTCTGTATTACTGTTCTTCATACATGAATTTGGGCTAATTAGCATGGGGTTAATTTGTGGGCTAAGGTTGCAAACTTAATTCCTACTTCCGATTTATTATCGATTCTCAAAATAGATCGATTGAAGTGGGTAAGTTGTCCAATAATTTTTTTTTAGGTTTGATGCTTGTAACTTTCTTGAAAATAGAGGTTATGGGTCAGATCTATTTGCCACATTGTTGTATCGAAAGAGAGAATAGAGTAAGGTATTGGGTTGTTTAGTTTGGCATTTAGATGAGACCGAAATGAGATTCTATACATAGATACTTTGAGATCGAAAGATGATTAGTGTCATTGAAGATGACCTAGCCTATTCATGAATGTTCATCAATATAGAGCAACACAATTACCCTTATGTGACATCGATTTCCAATTCCCGCACCCCTAGATTGTTTGTTAACTCTTAAATTCTCCAAAATTCTAGTTTAATTGTGATAATTGATAATCAAAGCTTTCTATTAAATTGGCGGAATCATCCACTCACTTGTTCTTACTATTACAAAGGAGCTATTTTACAATCCACATTTCATGATAAAAATTTTCTACTATATACCATTCCTTGTGGGATTCGACCCCGACTCTTCATTGGGTTTTTAATGATTACAACTGCTCACCCTTTTAGTTGGTTTTATGGAGGATATTTGAGTATTATTAGTTCGCTTAAGCGAATCATGGTTCACTTAAGCAATGGCCGCTTAAGCGGAACCTGGTTCGCAAAAGTGAGACCCTCAACATTTGCGGGGTTCACTTAAGCAGAGCCTGGTTGGCATAAGCAACACCTGAGAGGATTGTTTCCTACCATTTACTGGATTTAAGCCCCCATTTCACCATTTTAGAGTTTTAGGAGCTTTGGGGTGGCGATTTGGACCATGTTTTTGAGGAAAAACATTTGGGTAATGATTTTTAACTCTAAATCTTCATTTACCCATAATTATTTATGGATTTATGTGTTCAAATCAAGCTTTTAAGATGAGAAATTTTGGGTTATCTTCAAGAACCCAAGAGCTTAAAAAATGGCGATTTTGAAGTGGTTTTGATCCCTTTTTGAAATGGTTTCTCTAATGAGTTCCTAAAGCCTTGAACATCATTTTCAAGTATCATTTTCTGAATTAAAATCTCCATTTTTGTATTAGGTTTTGAGTAGATTGACCCATTTCTCTACATAATTGATGTGGGAATTATTGTTTCCGATGAGTGGTTATGAACACTTGATTATTATAGATTGTTCTTCTTTTATTGCTGGTGTATTAGAAGTAATGAGGATGAGGTGAAGGGTTTATTTGTCCACTTGATACATATTAATAAATAAAAAGGGGTTGAAATGAAAAAGATTATGTGATGAACATGATGATGTGAATTGCCTTATTGTGACCCTTGTTGATTGATTTATGAAATGCATGAAAGCATGAATGTGGACTTGAATTGTATGAATTCTTGTCTCTTATGTGTGGTGTGATATTGCTTGTATGCATTGATTTTGAACACTATGGTGAGACATATGATGATTTGTGATGCTAAGGTCTTTTCCACTGAGTGTTGTGATGTCGAGGTCATTTACGGCAAATGCTTATATAGCCGATGGGAAATTTTTCTAGCTAGTGATTTGATATATAGCCGATGGGAAATGGTTCCAGCTAGTGATAACTAGCCTTTGGGAAATGGTTTCAGCTAGTGAGTCGATATAATGTTGATGGGAAATGGTTTCATAGGGATATTATACCTATGGAAAATGATTTCGTCGAGAGATTGATCATTGTGACTTGATACTTATGATGCTTTTAAGTGACTTAATTGTTAATTATGGTTGATGTACTTGTGCAGGTAAATGAACTACTTGACATTGAGATTGAATTATTTGATTTGCTTTATTGTTGAATTGTAAAAATTGAACTGTGAATATAGGGTATTGTGAGCCATGTATCGTAGAATTTCTAGGTTGGGCTGATTTTTGTGCAGGTTGTTGTTTGAGGAGGTTCAGTTGGAGTGTAAGGGGTAATCCATTTCTAGCTAGATGTCATGTTTATTAGGTTGCTTGTCGAGCACTGTGTTGTTGGTACTCACCCCTTTCTTCTACACTTATGTAGGTTCAATGCTCGGACCCGTGTGATCTTATTCTTCTGCTCCTGACAGTCGAGGCTCATTGAAGGAATTGAGAGGTAGCTGTCTGTCATCCTGGCAGGCCTTCTTTTCCTTTTTTTTAAGCTTTGTTCTACTTGAGAAACTAAAACTGAGATTTGTATTTATCTTTTGAATTGTATATTGTCAGTAGTGGCTTGTACACGTGACAACTAGGTTTTGGCTATTGTTTAGAATGAATAAGTTTTCCACCTTTATCTTTTTCTTATTTTATATATCCGTATTTCTTACATTTTTGTTGGGTTAAGGCTGACTTGTCTTGGTAGGAAAAGACAAGTGCCATCATGTCCAGTTTTTGGTCGTGATAAATGGTATCAGAGCCTAGGTTAATAAGCCTCACATGTGTAGAATCCAAGTCTAAGTAGTCTTGAGGATCGGTATGGATATGTATGTACTTATCTTCAGGGGGCTACAAATATTCTTAGGAAACTTCATTTTATTTATCCTTTCTTATCGTGCGTGGTTACCATCATTAGTGCTGAGTTGTCTTGTGTTGTTTAGGGAAATGACTTGGGAGATAGAGTCAAATATGCATGCTAGATATCCTCAGCTTTTCGAAGGTCCAAGTACTTTCTCTTGCTTTATGTTCAAGGACGAACACGGTCCTTAGTGGTGGATAATGTAATAACCCGATCGGTCATTTTTGGAAAGTTTCATGAATTTACCATTTTCTCCTTCCATCATTGACTCCGAGTCATTTATGATTGAGTTTTTGAAATTTGCTTTTTAACTTTTAGTAAAAATTTGAGAATTCGTTAAGTTTTGAGTTTTAAAAGATAAGTTGTTAAGAAAGTGGTTTTCGGTGTTATTTGGAGTTTTGAGTGTCAGAATAGAATTCTGTCCATTCCATTAGTCCAAGAATGCGAAATCTGATCCGTGAGAGTTTTTGATTTTTTATTCTGAATCTTTTTGATGATTTGAGGTCCTAAGTTGTGAAATAATGGAATTTTAGTCTTTCGGTTGACTTTGGTCAAAGTTCACGGTTTAGATGCTCGGGTCAAAATTTCAAGAGTTCCATTGGAATTGGGGGATGACTTTAGGTCTAGATGACGTCATAGTTGATTTTTGAGAGGTCCCGAGATTGTTTTATCCTTTTTAGGCGTGAGTTAGTTTCTTCTGGTTTTCATAGATGTTGGGTCAAAGAGACCTCAGATTCATGTTTTGATGGTTTCATTGAGTCCAGAATATCAAGAATATTTGATTTGCATATGTGGTTTTATGCACGATGTTCCGAACAGATCAGAGGGGAACCTTTTGGGTGATGGCTGATATTTATGGTGCAGCAGTCTTCGCTTACGCGGAACCTGGTTTGCTTTAGCGATGATTGCTTAAGCGAAACCTGGTTTGGAAAAGCGAGACTGGCCTTTTGGGTTGGGTTCGCATAAGCGATGGTCGCTTAAGCGCAACCTTATTCGTAATAGCGAGAACCCCTTACTTTTAAGGGGTTCTCTCAAGCGGAACCTGATTCTCTTAAGCAACACCTGAGAGGGTTTTTGTCTCCCATTTTTGGGGTTTAAGCCCCATTTAATGATTTTTGACTTTTGGGATCTTTAGGGTGGCGATTTGGACCAGGTTTTCGAGGAAAACCTTTTGGGTAATGATTCATAACTCTAATTTTCATTTACCCATTATTATTTATGGATTTATGTGTTCAATCAAGATTTTGAAATGAGAAATTTGGGTTATCTTCAAGAATACAAGGACATAGTAAAATGGTGATTTTGATCTCTTTTCGAAATGGTTTTCTCTAATAAGATCCTAAAGACTTAAACATCATTTTCGAGTATTGTTTTCCGAACTGAAACCTCCATTCTGAAATTGTGTTTTGATTTGATTGAACAATTTCTCTACATAATTGATATGGGAATTCTGTTTTTCGATGAATCATTGTGAATGCTTGATTATTTTAGATTGTGTGTCTTTGGAAGTGATTCGTAAGGGGAAGACTCAACTCTTGGAGTGATTATTGATTTATTTAAGGCAAATGATCTCCTAAAACTTTGGATTCTAGTAGAACTCATGTGGTTCCTTCGTTTCTTATGTGTTGGAAGTAATGGGGATGAGGTGAAGGGTTTAATTGTCTACCTGATACATCTAAATGAATAAAGAAGGGTTGAAATGAAAATACTATGTGATGAACATGATGATGTTAATTGCCTTATTGTAACCCTTATTTATTGATTGATGAAATGCCTGAAAGCATGAATGTGGAATTGAATTGTGTGAATTCTTGTCTCTTCCGCATGGTGTGATATTGCTTGTATGCATTGATTCTGAACATCGTGATAAGACACGTAATGAATTGTGATGCCGAGGTCTTTTTCAGCAAGTGTTGTGATGCCAAGGTCATTTCCGGCAGGTAATTATAAAGCCGATGGGAAATGGTTCTAACTAGTGATTTGATATAAAGCTGAGGGGAAATAGATTCGTCTAGTGATATAAAGCCGATCATAAATGGTTTCGACTAGTGAGTCGATATAAAGCCGATGGGAAATGGTTATGGCTAGTGATATTGTGCCAATGGGAAATGGTTCAAGTAAGATATTGATCATTTTGACTTGATAATTTTGATGCTTTTGCATGACTTACTTGTTAATTGTGATTGATGTACCTGTGCGAGTAAATGAACTACTTAACATTGTGCTTGAATTATTTGTTTTATTTGATTGTTTAATTGTGAAGATTTAACAGTGAATATTAGGGCTTGTGAACCGTGTATTGTAGAATTACTAAGCTAGGTTGATTTCTGTGCAGGTTTTAGTTTAAGGAGGTTCGGTGGAGTGTAAGGGGTATTCTTCTAGCTAGATGCCTTGTTTATTAGGTTGCTAGCTGGGTACCATATTTTTGGTACTCACCCTTGCTTCTACACTTGTGTAGGTTCCGCGCCCGGACTCGTATGATCCTCTTCTTCTTCTCTTGACAGTCGAGGCTTGTTGAAGGATTTGAGAGGCAGTTGATTGTAACCATGGCGAGCCCTCTTTTCCTTTTCTTTAATCTATGTTCTACTTGAGAAACAAAGACTGAGATATGTATTTATCTTTCGAATTATGTATTTTCATTAGTGGCTTGTACACGTGACAACCAGGTTTTGGGGTATTGTTTAGAATGAATAAGTTTTCTGCCTTTGTCTTGTTCTTGTTTTATATTTCCGCATTTACTTTGTTTATGTTGGGTTGAGGCTGACTTATCTTGATGGGAAAAGACAAGTGGCATCACGTCCATTTTTAGGCCGTGAGAGTCGAGAACACACACACACACACACACACACACATATATATATATATATATATATATATATATATATATATATAAAGATAAGAATGTATGACATACCGAACCAAGTTCTAGAAATGGTGGTTCCTTTCGGTAGTTATTCGGCATCATATTTGCCAACTTGTGGTCATCGGTGTCTCATACGTATAAATATAGGCAATAGGCCCCATACCTCCCGATTATATCTTGGGAGTAGAATGCATAGTATGTCATGTCATGAATTCATAATGCATATATGTTACCATAATCATGTTGTCAATCTTGGCCCATTGGTACTCTTGTTCTAATAATCCATTTTTGTATAACATTTAAATGCTTCATAGAACATCATATACTTTTAGAATAAACCTGAACACTTAACCCGTCTCTAGAAAGATACTTAATTTGGAAGATGTTCACAAGGATCTTAGGGTGCTAAAAGAATCTCTTCATGACTTTATTAAACTTTCATGTGACCATTTAGGCCTTAAAAATATATAATAGACTCGAAGCTCTTGACTCGACTTCAACTGGAAAAAATTATTCATTTAGGAGCTCAAAATGAGATGGATAGGATTGACTTGATTTATGAACGACTCCAATTTGATAATAGCATAACCCTTTTCAGAAACATGGTTTCGTGAAAAGTTTATAACCTCCAACATTCTGGCCTCAATCTTAGGACAGTTTCTCACTAATAGACAAAATGAATAATAAACATGACGGAATATAACCTTAATCATCAAACATACTTCACAATGATATATGTGTGATAACAATACAACACAATCAGGAAATAACATCAGCTGACATCCCAATGCCCTTATGAGTGGGTCTTCCTAGCAATATAATAGTACCAGATAAATCATAAATCATTCCATGATTTATATGTTTTGGAGTTCGTGCGATATGAAAAAGAGAATATTTTCTTCCCATTCCTTAGAGTTTACTTTCCAAATCTGCCATGAACTCTAACTATCTAATTCTATTGACCAAAACTTATGATTTGTTATAATCCGAAGGGATCAAAACAAAAATGGAAAAAACAGATGGCTTAACCCCCAAAACTGGCATCTTGTGATTGTTGGTGATATTTCATGAATATATATAAAGCACAAAAACTACAATAACTTGCTTAAAATTTGATTACACCAAGTTCAATGTAAAAGGCTGAAATGTATATATTTGTATAGCTAAGTTGAGGTGGTAAACCATTTTGAAAAAGAGAAAGAGCATCTGATGTTAATTAATAAATAATTCAAAAAGTTTATAATGTTTATACGTATAATAAAATAAAGTTAAGTATCACCCATTCGGTACGCATATAATTGTTGTACTACTCCTCTACTTCCATGTGGAAGTAGAGGTGCCACCATTTCCCATTTTTTCATTATGTATGTATTCGGGTATTGCATAGGTTCGAGATAAAATATATATAATTTTTTAAATATATCATAATTAATATTAAATTATTTCAAACAAAGCCTACCACATATTATAATAATTTCTTGATATAACAAGACTTACTATATCCGCTAAAATATTACTAATAGATAAAATTCTTATAAAAATAAATACATATACAAATATATCATAATTAAGAATTTTTTCATAAATGTTTGAAAATTTTATTGTAAAACTATATGTGATTTTATAACATCCCATTTTAATTAGAATTTAAAAGTATCTCAAATTTAGGCTCGTAAGCCCTCTATACGAGACATAGGACAATTGTAAAAACTTGGTGTGTTACATTCTCTCTCTTCATGATCAACCCATGCAAAATACCTAGACTTAAATCTATTATGGTACAAATAAATCATGACTGTATCTGGTTAAAAAATTAAAACACCTACATACACTACAAGGACAGCTAACCAATCTATTTTTCTTGAAAGTAGCAAGTGTCAATGTATGTTCAATAAGACCTCTAACACCATCAATAGACTCAGGTTTCAAACCACAACCAATTTCATAATGTATGTTATAAGTCATGCCCTCAGCCTACACCTTGAACGTGGCCGACACTCAAGAACCATTGCTAATGCCCAAGTTAACCCTTGGCCTAGATGAATACTTAGCGGGAGACTAACTATAACACCCTAGATTCGAAAGAGGGTAAGACAACATTTTTCAGATGCTGCAGGAGCCAACCAACGGAGGCCACCCACGACACGTGGATGGGACTATAGAACGTAGGTGTGGTCCGTGGATGGCTCACCAAAAAGGGGTTCAAAATATTGGTCCCACTGCCTGAACCAACAGACCATTGGTGGGACCACGGTCCGTGGTCGAGGGTCCATGGTCCAGACCCCCCAAATCCATGTCTCTGATACGAACAACGGTCGTGCTGGACGGACCGTCGTCTTGTCCACGATCCATCGGTCGTGGCCGTGAGTGTTGGTCTGGCAGTTAAGTTTAGGGGCAGTTAGGTCTTTTTCTAATTATTTTATCCCTATACTACGTCGTTTCACCCTTCTCTAAGACCCCTATATAAGTATTTCCAACCCCAAAATTAGTTCATTCACTTCATTCTCTTCAAATTCACCAAAAAGAAGAACTCTCAAATATTCTTTCTCTAGAAGTTTGAAGAAGAAGATTCAACCTAGGGTTTTAAGTAAAGTATCATTTCCTCCATTGAAGATAAGCAATTGTCTTTGAGGTATGATAATTTTCATCCATGGATTCCTTCCATTCATAGAGTTCCAAAATTCTCCTATTTTCAAAGATAGAAATCCCCAATTGAGTTAGGGTTTTCTTCAATTGTCATGGGTTCTCTTGATTATTGATTTAAATGATTGAATTACGATCTCTTATGCATGAATTGATGAAATACTATGATTTTATGATGATATCCCCTATGAAACCATGTAATCCCCATGATTTCTAAATTATGATCATATGATGTGGGATTTTTATTATGAAGGAAGAGTTTTATGAAATCAATCATGTATTGATAGAATTACATGAATTTAGGATGAAATCCATATCTAATCCATATTTTCTAAATGTTGATGATTGAAAGTGGGTTATGAACCTTGAAAGGTAAATTATGGGATTATGCATGTTCTTATGAAATTTATAAAAATGTTTTAAGGATGTTTTGAGAGTAAAGTATCAATGATGATAGTGTTGTTGTGTTATTGAAAGGATTTTTCTCATATACACAGGAAAGCATGATTGTGAAAGATTTTCTCACATAATAATGATTCTAAGTTGAAAGGTCTTCTCACCTAATTGAATCAAAGATTAATAAATATCCTAATGAAATCTAGCTTGGATTGGTTATTGAATGATACATTTCCATGGATAATGACTTAGCTTTGATTGGCAAGATGACGTGCCCTTCCATGGATAATAAGAACAAGTAAAAATGACTCTTCCGTGGGATTTATGCTTAGCACCGAGAGGATATTGAGATGGAAGCTCTCCCATTAGTAGAGGCCGGTTTTCTAGAAGAAATCTCCTTATCCCTTACCTATGTGCCCCCATAGGATGATTGTCTAGATAGACATTAGCTAGTGGATCCACTTAAGCTAGAAGTTCATGGTCCTTACCTTGGAAAGTACGACAACCCTTTTCAGTGTGGGAGACACCGGCGGATCATGTTATAGCTCACATGGTCTCTATGTCGGTTAAGGCTACTTCCCACATTAATAAGGAACTAAGGTTACTTCAAGAAGTTTCTCACATGTGTTCAAAGGATTTAATGATGTTAGCTTGCATTGACCATGTTTTATGATTTGTGTTTTCTAACCATTTTATATCATAATTTATCTTGATCAATTGCATGTCATGAAATGTCCCCTTTTAGCATGATTTAAATTTTTTATGCATAGCTATCATACTTGGTACATTGTTTTGTACTAACGCGTATTCTTGCCTACATTTCCCCAAATGTAGGGTCCGACAGTCAGGGTTCCCAGTTTCATGGCTAGTGGTTTATTACAAGGTTTCCGAGCTTGGTAAGTCCTCATGCTTAGAAGACGGAGTTTTATTCTTTCACTTTTCGTTCATATTGTCAGTTTTGGACATGATGTATGGGCTAGTCCCAATTTCATTCTATTGTACTAGATGGCCATTGAGATAAGTGTATTAGACTTCCACTTTACTTCTATAAAACTTTTGGACTTGAAATGTTGTCTTTACTTCTTTTGTTCTATTTCTTATGTTATGAATGCTAAGTGGCTTGTATGGGGTCTATTGGGGTTCTATATGCCATGTTACATCTAAGGTATACCTCTGGGTCGTGACAAACTTGGTAATCAGAGCATAAGGTTTAGAATGGTCCTAGGATGTCTCATAAGCCACATCGAGTAGAGTCTTGTTCACCAGTGTGAAGCGCGCCACATTTATGAATGAGAGGATACAATATGTTTAGGAAACTCCACTTCTTTCATTACTCTAAAGTCGTGCGATAGAGTTTAACTCTATAAGGTCTCTCTCCTAATCCCTATCTGATGCTCTACAGGATATGGCTACTTGAAGAGCTTATGCTAGAAGAAATGTGAGAGAGAATGAGGAACAAGAAGCTCCTCCTCAAGCTCTTCAAGTTCCAGTCGATCCTTTGGCCGAGCAAGTGACTAATGCGGAGTTTAGGGCTGATTTTGAAGTGTTGGGTCAAGCCGTGACGGCCCAAGCTAATAGGAAGGTTGTGGTCCCCATGAACCCAAATGTGGGTACCGCGACATCTAGAGTGTGGGACTTCACTAGGATGAATCCTCCAGAGTTTCATGGTTCGAAGGTTGAGGAAGATCCTCAAGAGTTCATTGATGAGGTTTATAAGGTGTTGATGATCATGGGAGTGACGCCGGTGGAAAAGGTGGAGTTGGCCGCTTATCAACTCAAAGGTGTTTCTCAAACTTGGTTTAACCAATGGAAAGAAGGGAGACCGGAAGATGCGGGTCCTCTTGATTAGGTGAAGTTTAAGGCCGCTTTCCTTGATAGGTTCTTTCCCCTTGAGATGATGGAGGCAAAGGTGTTTGAGTTCATCAACCTTCGTCAAAGAAGTATGAGTGTGAGGGAATGTAATGTGCTTTGAAGTTCACACAATTGTTTAAATATGCTCCAACAATGGTTGCCAATCCTAGGGAAAGGATGAGTAAGTTCATTTCGGGTGTGTCCGAAATAGTGGTTAAAGATCGTCGGACCGCCATGCTCATTAATGACATGGACATCTCTCGTCTCATGGTTCATTCTCAACAGATCGAGGAGGAGAAACTTAAGGAAAAGTATAGGGAGATGAAGAGGGCTAAAACTGGTGATGGTAATTTCTCTCATGCAAGGTCTGATGGACATGGTCGTTCTAGATTTAGACAAATGTTTTCCGATCAAGGTTCCTCCAAGGCTCCTCATAATTTCAACAAAGATAGGGTGTATAACCCTAATCCTCAAGGAGGGAATGGTAGTAGATCTTCATTGCCTATGTCTACTTGTGTTAGGTATGGAAAGAAGTATGAGGGTAAGTGCCTAGCCGGCTTGGATGGTTTCTTAAGTTGTGGTAAAAGTGGTCATAAAATGAGGGATTGACTGATGCTTACGGCTAAGGGAAGAGAGGGCAAGCAAGCTCCTCCTAGTGGTTCGGGTTCCAATGCTCCCAAGCAAAACTGATTCTATGCACTTCAGACTCGTGGTAAACAAGAGGGTTCTCCCGATGTGGTTACCGATATGTTGAAAGTTTTCCAACTTGATGTTTATGCTTTACTTGATCCCGGTGCTACCTTGTCTTTTGTGACGCCATATGTGGCTATGAGGTTTGATGTGCTTCCTTATGTGTTATTAGACCCTCTTTCTGTCTCTAATCCAATTGCTAATTCTATTGTGACTAAGAGAGTCTATAGAAAATGTCTCGTTTCCTTGCCCCATAGAGTTACTCTTGTCGACTTGGTGGAGCTTTATATGCTAGACTTTGATATTATCATTGGTATGGATAACCTGCACTCATGTTATGCTTCTATTCATTGTAGAACTTGTAGAGTCAAGTTTCAGTTCCCTAATGAGCCTGTCCTAGAGTGGAAAGGGGGAAATTCTATGCCTAAGGGTCAGTTCGTCTCTTGTCTTAAAGCTAGAAAGATGATTTCTAAGGGTTGCATTTACCATCTAGTTAGGGTGAGGGATGTGGATTCTGAAACCCCTACTCTTGAGTCAGTCCCCGTTGTTAATGAGTTTCTGAAAGTGTTCCCTGATGATTACCCGGTATTTCTCTCGAAAGGGAAATAGACTTCGGTATTGACCTTCTCCCAGATACGTAAACTATTTCTATTCCTCCTTACCGTATGGATCCGAAAGAATTAAAGGAGTTGAAATAGCAATTGAAGGATTTGTTGGATAAGGGTTTCATCCGACCGAGTATATATCCATGGGGTTCTCCAGTTTTTATTGTTAGAAAGAAAGATGGTTCTCTTCGTATGTGTATTGACTATCATCAGTTGAACAAGGTGACCATTAAGATTAACTATCCTCTTCCAAGGATAGATGATTTATTTGACCAATTTGAAAGAGAAAGTGATTTCTCTAATATTGAATTTCGGTCAGGTTATCACAAATTGAGGGTGAGAGAAGATGACATTCTGAAGATGGCTTTTCGAACTCGGTATGGTCATTATGAGTTCTTGGTAATGTCATTTAGTTTTACTAATGCTCCGGTGGCATTTATGTATTTGATGAATAGGGTGTTTAGACAATACCTTGACATATTTGTGATTATATTAATTAATGATATATTGATCTAATCTAGAAGTGAGAATGAGCATATTGATCATTTGAGGACCGTGTTGCGAATTCTTAAGGACCAACAACTCTTTGCAAAGTTTAGTAAATGCAAGTTTTGGCTAAGGTGCATAGCTTTTCTTGGTCATATTGTGTCAAGTAAGGGTATTTAGGTAGATCCTAAAAAGACGGATGCTGTCAAGAGTTGTGCTAGACCTCTAACTCCTTCAGATATTAGAAGTTTCTTGGGTTTGGCCGGTTACTACAAAAGGTCTATTGAAGGGTTCTCTTCTATTGCCTCTCCTTTGACGGCTTTGACTCAAAAGAAGGCTAAGTTCATATAGTCCGAAGTGTGTGAGATGAGTTTCCAAGAGTTGAAGGATAGACTTACTTCCGCTCCGGTGTTGACTTTACCGGAAGGAACACATGGTTTTGTGGTTTATTGTGATGCCTCTAGAATTTAGCTAGGGTGTGTGCTTATGCAAAATGGGAAAGTTATTGCCTATGACTCAAGACAACTTAAGATTCATTAAAAGAATTATCCTACCCATGACCTTGAGCTAGTGGCAATTGTTTTTGCCTTAAAGATTTGGAGACATTATTTGTATGGTGTGCATGTAGATGTGTTTACCGACCACAAGAGTTTGCAATATGTGTTTAATCAGAAGGATTTAAATCTTCGCCAAAGAAGGTGGCTGGAGTTATTGAAATATTATGATATGAGTGTTCTCTATCACCCCGGCAAAGCAAATATGGTGGTGGATGCTCTTAGTCGGTTGTCTATGGGTAAAGTTGCTCATATTGGAGAAGGTAAGAAAGAGTTGGTTCGAGATGTTCATAGATTGGCCCGATTGGGTGTTCAGTTAGTGGATTCTACCAAGGGTGGTGTTATGGTCCGCAATGGTTCAGAATCGTCTTTAGTTGCGGATGTGAAGGCCAAGCAAGGTCTCGATCCAATTTCGGTTGACTTAGAAGAAGCGGTGCTTAAGAAATATGTTGAGGCTTTCTCCTAAGGGGAGATGGTGTACTTAGATATCAAGGTCGTTTGTGTGTTCCAAATGTTGATGGCTTGAGGGAACAGATCTTGTTAGAAGCCCATAGTTCTCGGTATTTCATTCACCCGGGGACCACCAAGATGTACCGTAATTTGCGGGAGGTATATTGGTGGAATGGGATGAAGAAAGATATTGCAGAATTTGTGACTAAGTGTCCAAATTGTCAACAAGTGAAAGTTGAGTATCAGAAATCGGGAGGTTTATCCCAAGACATTAGCATTCCTACTTGGAAGTGGGAAGATGTGAATATGGACTTTATTGTTGGTTTGCCTCACACCCGGCGATAATATGACTCGATTTGGGTTATAGTAGATCAGATGACAAAATCGGCTCATTTTATTCCCGTCAAGGTTTCTTATTCGGTGGAGGATTATGCCAAGTTGTACTAGAGAGAAATGGTAAGGTTACATGGAGTGCCTTTGTCCATTATTTCCGATCGTGGTACCCAATTCACTTCTCAGTTTTGGAAGTGTTTCCAAAAGGGTCTTGGTACTCCTGTTAAGCTTAGTACGACCTTTAATCCCCAAACCGATGGGCAAGCGGAGCGTACTATCAAAACTTTGGAAGAGTAATTGGGATGACCACTTGCCATTGATTGAGTTTTCTTATAACAATAACTATCACTCAAGTATTGGTATGGCTGCATTTAAGGCAATTTATGGTAAGAGGTGTAGATCTCCTATAGGTTGGTTTAAGGTGGGTGAAGTTTCCCTAATAGGTCCCGAGTTGGTACATGAGGCTATTGAGAAGATTCGACTTATTAGAGAAAGGCTGAAAATGGCTCAAAGTCGGCAAAAGTCATATGTCGATGTAACAAGATGAGATCTTGAGTTTGATGTTCATGATTGGGTTTACTTGAAAATTCCACCCATGAAGGGTGTAATGAGGTTTGGTAAGAAAGGGAAGCTTAGTCCCTGTTATGTAGGCCCATATAAGATTTTGAGACATGTTGGTAAGGTTGCTTATGAACTAGATTTGCCTAATGAGTTGGCATTGGTGCATCCAGTTTTTCATGTCTCTATGTTGAAGAAATTTGTTGGTGATCTGACATCTATAGTTCCCTTAGAAGGTTCGGGATTTAAGGAGAATATTTCTTATGAAGAAGTTTCGGTTGAGATTTTAGACCGGCAAGTTAAGAGGTTGAGAAACAAAGAAGTTGCTTCCGTGAAAGTGTTGTGGAGGAATCAATTAGTTGAGGGTGCTACTTGGGAGGCCGAGGCCGATATGATTTCTTGATATCCTCATCTCTTTCCTTCTACTCCTATTCTAGCTTGAGGTAATGAGTTCCTCATGGTTTGTTCTTTGTTGTTGAGGCATGTGTCTTAAATGTTTTCATGATTTCCTTACTATGCATGATTCATGAAAGGTTCATGTTTTGAGAAAATAAGCTTATTTTATTGACTCCTACATGTTTATGTGCATTTGAAGTATGAATTGCATTTAGAGTACATGATATGATGATATGAGCATGTTTTAGCTTGAAGTTGATGTTTCCTCCTCGAATGTTAGCTTGGAGTTGATGTTTCCTCCTCGGATATGTGTATTGCATGCTTGATGGGTTGTTAGATTTAGTTCCACCCTTCTTATAATGTTTGTTTGCGCCCTACGTTAGAGTCGATAGTTCCTCCTTGGTTATATGCATTAAGATGAAGTTGCTTTGATGGTTGGGTTGTTAGTTCCTCTCCTACTCTGTTTTTACTAGCTTAGATCTCATTCGAGGATGAATGATTCCAAGGGGGAGATACTGTAACACCCCGGATCCAAAAAAGGGTAAGACATCATTTTTCAAAAGCTGCAGGAGCCAACCAATGGAGGCTACCCACGGCCCGTGGATGGGACCACAGACTGTAGGTTTGATCCGTGGATGGCACCCCAAAAAAGGGTTCAAAGTGTTGGACCAATGACCTGAACCAATGGACCGTTGGTGGGAACACGGTCCATGGTCGAGGGCTCGTGGTCCAGACCCCCCAAACCTGAGTCTCTGATATGAACGACAGTCGTGCAGGACGGACCGTCATCCTGTCCACGGTCTGTCGGTCGTGGCCATGAGTGGTGGTCTGGCAGTTAAGTTTAGGGGCAGTTGGGTCATTTCCTAATTATTTTATCCCTATACTACGTCGTTTAACCGTTCTCTAAGACCCCTATATAAGTATTTCCAACCCCAAAATTAGTTCATTCTCTTCAAATTCACCAAAAAGAAGAACTCTCAAATATTCTCTCTCTAGAAGCTTGAAGAAGAAGATTCAACCTAGGGTTTCAAGTCAAGTCTCTTTTCCTCCATTGAAGATAAGCAATTGTCTTTGAGGTATGATAGTTTTCATCCATGGATTCCTTCCATTCATGGAGTTCCCAAATTCTCCTATTTTCAAAGATAGAAATCCCCAATTGAGTTAGGGTTTTCTTCAATTGTCATGGATTCTCTTGATTATTGATTTAAATGATTGAATTATGATCTCATGCATGAATTGATGAAATACTATGATTTTATGATGATTTTCCCTATGAACTCATGTAATCCCCATGTTTTCCAAGCTATGATCATATGATGTGGGATTTTGATTATGAAGGAAGAGTTTTATGTATTGATAGAATTACATGAATTTAGGATGAAATTCCAAATCAATTATGTATTGATAGAATTACATGAATTTAGTATGAAATCCATATCTAATCCATGTTTTCTAAATGTTGATGATTGAAAGTGGGTTATGAACCTTGAAAGGTAAATTATAGGATTATGCATGTTCTTATGAAATCTATGCAAATATTTTAAGGATGCTTTGAGAGTAAAGTATCAATGATGATGTTGTGGTGTTGTTGAAAGGATTTTTCTCATATACACATGAAAGCATGATTGTGAAAGATTTTCTAACATAATAAGGATTCTAAGGTTGAAAGGTCTTCTCACCTAATTAAATCAAAGATTAAGAGCTATCCTAATGAAATCTAGCTTGGATTAGTTATTGAATGATACCTTTCCATGGATAATGACTTAGCTTGGATTGGAAAGATGACGTGCCCTTCCATGGATAATAAGAACAAGTAAGAAATGACTATTTCATGGTATTTATGCTTAGCACCGAGAGGATATTGAGATGGAAGCTCTCCCTTTAGTACAGGCCGGGTTTCGAGAAGCAATCTCCTTATCCCTTACCTATGTGCCCCCATAAGATGATTGTCTAGATAGACATTAACTAGTAGATCCACTTAAGATAGAAGTTCATGGTCCTTACCTTGGCAAGTAGGACAACCCTTTACGGTGTGGGAGACATCGGGGGATCATGTTATAGCTCACATGGTCTCTATGTCGGTTAAGGCTACTTCCCACATTAATAAGGAACTAAGGTTACTTCAAAAAGTATCTCACATCTGTTCAAAGGTTTTAATAATGTTAGCGTGCATTGACCATGTTTTATGATTTGTGTTTTCTAACCCTTTTATATTATGTTTTAGCTTGGTCAACTGAATGTCATGAAATATCCCCTTTTAGCATGATTTTAATATTTTATGCATAGATGTAACATCTTGCAAATTGAAATAACTAGGAAGAAGTTAAAAATTGGAAATAGCCATTTTTGGAAAGATTATAAAAATGTGAAAATTTTGTTAAGTATGTTAAGTTGAGTTTTGACCAACTTCAAACGACCATAACTCCTAGCTCAGGATGAGTTAGGTGTGTTTCCAGATATCGTAGGAAAGATCTTGGAATAATATTTCCAACGCCGCCAAGTTGTGCGATTCCGAGTTCGTATGAGTGAGATATTCCCATTGGAAGTTTGGCTATTCAAATAAGAAAAGTCCAATCCGGATTTTGGAAGGGTATTTTAGCTCCAAGAGAGGATCATGGAGGAAGCTCATAGCTCCAGATATTCTATCCATCCGGGTTCCACAAAGATGTATCGCGATTTGAGAGAAGTTTATTGGTTGAGTAGTATGAAAAAGGGCATTGTAGAGTTTGTTGCTAAGTGTCCAAATTGCCAACAAGTTAAAGTAGAGCACCAAAGGTCCGGTGGTATGGCTCAGAATATAAAAATTCCGGAATGGAAATGGGAGATGATTAATATGGATTTCATCACAGGTTTACCAAGGTCTCGCAGGCAACATGATTCTATTTGGGTGATCTTTGACAGAATGATGAAATCAGCCCATTTTTTACCGGTAAAGACTACCCATTCAGCAGAAGATTATGCCAAGTTATACATTCAAGAGGTAGTCAGATTTCATGGAGTTCCAGTTTCCATTATTTCAGATAGAGGTGCACAATTTACTGCACAGTTCTGGAAATCATTTCAGAAAGGCTTGGGTTCAAAGGTGAACTTGAGTACTGCTTTCCATCCTCAGATAGATGGTCAAGCAGAGCGCACTATTCAGACCTTAGAAGATATGTTGAGGGCCTGTGTGATTGATTTCAAGGGTAATTGGGATGATCACCTACCTCTCATTGAGTTTTCTTACAAGAATAGTTACCATTCCAGCATCCAGATGGCTCCTTATGAAGCTCTTTATGGGAGAAGATGCAGATCTCCTATTGGATGGTTTGAAGTTGGTAAAGCGGGATTGATAGGACTAGACTTAGTTCATCAAGCTATGGAGAAAGTAAAGGTTATTCAAGAGAGGTTGAAAACGGCGCAGAGTCGTCAGAATTCCTACACTGATGTTAGGAGAA
>JAJONR010004772.1:0-45877 GCA_029582245.1 Solanum etuberosum | reverse complement strand
TGTGTGTGTATTGTTTATATATATATATATATATATATATATATATATATATATATATATATATATATTTGTATGTGTGTGTTGTTTAATTATGTATAACAATATAAAAGTGTATATGCACATATTTTATACACTATTATACATGTATATACAAGTCTATACATTTGTGCACAGTAAGTGTATAAGGTCTCTTGTGAAAGAAAGACAATATGGGTGTAGTTTAAAAATATGGGCTCTATAGATATAGTTATTAATTAGACTGTATATTTTTGAAAATATCTTTAAATATATTTAGTATGATTCTGTCATTTTATTTATTTATTTTTATAAATTTTATAAATTATTTAGTACAATTATAAATTTATATAAAATTAAACTTTCTATTTTTTAAAAAGAAATCTAATAATCTGTTCAATTCGATCACTAAATCATTTAAAAAAAATAATCGATACCCATAATTGTAGTACTTCATTATAATATATTTGAAATCCTAGTTCGTTAATTTGTTTCATTTGCCCTTTCATTTTTTTAGTTCGATTTCAATTTTCACACACTGATGGAAAAAGTTAATATAAATTCATGAAATATTTCGTACCTTTGCAAAGTCAAAGTTTGTAAGTCAATGTTATCTCTGTATAGTTGCTCTACGTACGTGTAATCACTATTAAATATGTACATATTTTTAGACAGAGGCAAATAGATTGACTTAGTTTATGCAGTTTACCAATCACAAAATTAATCGATACGCACAAAAATTAGGACCAAGACTTGAGAAATTATTTTTTATATTGTCTTTATCGATGAAAATGTATCAAATAGAAACTAAAAGTCTTAAACCAACAAATATTAGTGATCTAGTGGTAGATTAGTACCCACTCACGGTACTTATAACATGGATTGTATTTTTCAAATGATGCATTTTATAATTGCGTAATTTAAGAAAAATTATGAATTTAATTTTTTCATTTTTACAAAATTGACCGAATTCGTTGGTTTTGATTTTTTTTTCCTCGCCAATTAACGAATGGACTATGCTTATTTCTTATGAAACACTTGTATTATTCTATTTGTTAGTTGTCACTTGTAATTATGAACAATTGTAGCCAAAGAAAAAAAATTGTATTTAGCTATGAATTTTTTTCGTGGCAAATAGTTGAATTATTCACTACAAATTTTTAGTCGTCGCTATTTAACACTTTACATATTTCGTGACAATTTTTTGTTGTCACTAAATCACATATTGATTAGAGACAATAAATATTTGTCACCAATTATCTATATTATTAGTGACAAAAATAAATGTCACAATTAAATCTAAATTTTTATAGCTAAAACTTATAATATTTAACTACGAACTCTAATTTGTCAATATTGTAACAACATATTTTTTGAGACAAAAAAATTGTGTCAAAAAATTATTGAATCTAAGACAAAAAATTATTCGTCACGAATTAGATACATCATTAGTGACGAAATAATGTGTCACCGATAACTTTAAATTCGTGACTAACACTACACAACAATTGGCGCCAATTCATTTTTTGGTGGGAAACTTTAGTTGACAAAACTTTGCTACGAATTTTTATGTTTTGTCACTAAAAGTATGTGTCTCATATTTCAGCACGAAAAGTAAATTTCGTCACTAAAAACGAACAATTAGTGACGAATTTGATGTTGTAGCTATTAATTTCATAGCTATACATCATATTTGTTGTAGTGATCTTAGCAAGTTGACCCTATATACGTGATAAATAGTCAGTCTAGTAATCGCGTTATAAGTCTTGAGTTTGGAAGTTATTGTCGAATGAGTAAATTGCATATCATGATTAAACTTTCTATATGAGCCGAAGTTTGTGAGTAACATTGTCTAACTAGCATTGATGTGATAATGAGTCTATAGATAATAGGATCAGTTATTCGATCGAGGACGAACAACATCTCTAAGTTTGGGGCGTATTTATGCATTCATGTGTTTATTGATTATACGTTGTGATGAGCTAACAGAAATGATTAAGATGCTTTCAGGCCAAAAACAACAAGAAATAATCCATATGATGAATTGAAACGCACAATAAAATAATTCAGACTAAGGCAAAATAGCTACAAGTAGGACCCTGAGATGAGCCTCACAATGCATCTGTTAAAGAACTAAACTTCAAATACTAAAAAAAAGACAGGGTTCAAGATGGGCCCCACATTGTGACCTGTGCAATAGGCCTCGCGCTGCGACCTCTATGTCTATCGGACTGGGTTTGACCTAGTAAAAGCATAGTCCAATTGGAATTAGAATTTTGACCCAATTATTATATATTTATATAAATGTCTTTTGACGACATTTTTAGGGTTACAAATCATTAGTAGATGATTACTACTTAGTCATTAGAATTTATTGTTCTTAGTTTTTAAGATTTTCTTTATAATTTTAGTACATTATTGTGGAACGAACAAGATTCTCTTACAAGACCTGCAATTTGCATTAATCAGAGGTTCTTATTACTCTCGTCTACATTCATTTTCTCTAGTAGTTTAATTTATTATAGTTACTCCCTCTGTTCACTTTTAATTGTCACTTATTCCTAAAATAGAATTTGATTCTTACTTGTCCCTTTTTGACATATCAAGAAAAGACAATTATTTTTTTCCATTTTTACCCTCAGTATTAAGTACTTATTCTCCAGATCATTTTTCAAGACCTAATACTAAACATCATTTAATAGGGATAGTGTGATAAAATACCTATATCAATAATTGTTTTCTTAATGAATGTGCCAAGTCAAACAGTGGCAAGTAAAAATGAACGGAGATAGTATTATTTATCGATAGTTATGAGTAGCTAAACTCATAACTAAAGTTATGAAACTTAGAGTAGGGATGATGATCATAGATTCTTTACGATAAATATATTTTCATAAAGGAGTGATTATTGTCTATTAAGTTCCTTTCACAGTTAGTGTTTTCTTTAATGGTTGACAATATTAAAGAACTTGTCTGTATTCTGATTTGCTTGATCAAAAAATTTAAGATTTAGAAAAATGATCACTAATAGTGATTAGATGCTACCAACCACCATTTAATAGCTTGGACTCAAGTGAGGATAATTTACTTGAGATTTTGATGAATAGACAAATTAATTTGACAATCAAGTGTCGAAAAAGGACTTAGAGTAATATTCCCTTAATTGAGTTTGTCATGCCCCGAGCCTACACCCTGGACGTGGCCGGCACTCGAGAACCATTGATGGCCCCAAGCGAAACCTTGGCCTAGCTCAATACTCAGCGGAAGACTTACTCAACATTAAAAGAAATCAAAAGTAACTTTACTCAACTGTCTAAAATGTAAACTCAAAATATTTTAAAAATAAAACATTCACTGGCCAAAGGAGGCAACTCAAGTCTAGAACATTAACAACTGAAAATGAAAAGACTCACGAACTACTGTCTATCTATTTATGAAGCCACTACTAACTGGGATGGACGTCGGGAAAAGACCCTCGACATCGTAATAACAAAACTGAAATGATAGAACATAAATGAGGGATCCTTCGGAAGCAAGGAGGCTCACCACACAACTCTGAAACTCAACTGGATCAACAAAGCGCTGGTTGATGATTCTGGTTACCTGTATCTGCATCATGAAAGATGTAGGCCAAATGGCGTCAGTACATGGAATGTACGAGCATGCAAAGAGAAATCTAAAACATGACATAAGCTTGAACTGGAATTGAAGAAACAACTTACCTCGTCTCAACTCAACTCAACCTCAACTCAGTCTCAACTCATTTCAATATAAAAGCAATAACAATAATGCGATATAAAGAAAAGCTTTTAAAACAGTAGATAACAACTCAATGTATTGGAAAATATAATATAACAAAGTTTGTATGTAAAAATACAAAATAAACTCTGTTTGGAGATTCTCTAACCGACAACCATCACTATGAGCTATGTGATGATACAACGTCTCGCCCACGCTGCTAGAACTGTCCTATACCTTGCTGGGGTATAGAACTCCTCAACTAAGTGGATTCACTAAGCTATGCTTAAAAAGCAATAAGGAATCATCTAAAAAGTATAACCCTTTCTACCCACGTTGGCTACATGGTTTATGGGGGCTGTGAGTTGTTTGAACTCTCCCCCATATCGGTGCTTGATGTACCATGAGTTTACGGTATTTTTGATACGTTTCACTTAGAGTTTGTGTGTGTCTAGGTCCATTTTGTATTAAAACTGATGTTTTGTGTATGATTTTTGTAGGAAATAAGCTTGGATGCGGTTGATGGAGATGAGAGCTGAAGATGTGTAGATTTGAGCCACTCACGGAGTGACCCACGGACCGTCGATGGGCAGGCGTAGGTGGAGCATCAGGGAAGTCTGACCAAGTGTGGGACTACGAAGCAACTGACGGACCGTAGGTCAACCCACGGGCAGTCATGTACATCCGTCGATGAGTTCATAAAGTTGAAGTTTCAGTACCTGATGAAAAATCCTAAGTGTGGAGCCACAGAAGGGGACCTACGGACCATAGGTCGACCCACGGTCCGTAGGTTGAGTCGTCAACTGAAGCCGCGTTCTAGAAGTTTATTTTCTTTTTAATTTAAGATTTATTTTCTATAAATAGGAGTTGTAATCCTCATTTTTGGGTGTTAGACATTATTGTATACTTCTAGTTATTGGTTTTTGAGAATTAAGTTGAAAACTTTGAGCAATTAACTTTCCGATTTTTCATTTTGTTCGATTTTATCTTTAAAATTCAATTGAAGATTTCAGATTTCATCAATTCTTCTTGTAAGTTCATGAATTCTTTTTACCCAATTATGAATTGTGTTCTTTCAGGCATGAGTAGCTAAATCCATAACTAGGGTTGTGGGAACCATGAGCAATTAACAAAGTATGAATAATAATTAAGTAATTCTTGAATAGTGTTCGTGCATGTATTGTTAATTCTTTCTCTTAGAAGTCTTTTTAACAGTTGCAAATGTTAGAACTCGCCTCATTTCTACTTGCCGGACCAAGGAGGTAGTGAATGAGACAAGAATTAACAACAGAGATTTAGTGGATGCTATCTAATAGTCTAGTATCAATTGGAGTGAGGGTGAAAACTAAGCCATACATTGATGTGATGACTAATCTGAGGTAAAAGGTAAGGTTTAGTAAAGCATACACCCTTAGCCGGACCAAGGTGCGTGGTGAAATTTCCTACTTGGAGGACCAATCACTTAGCGATACCTAACTTACCAACTTTGCATGTAAAACACTAGGAAAGGATTACTATTATTAGGATTACCACGTTAAGAGCTTGTGGGGAACACATATACCCTAGTTTCTTTCTCATATTGATAATTCAAAGGTTGAATCTTGTCTACTTGTCACTAAAGCATTCTAAATTGTTACTTACTTACAAAATCCCCCCTGTTTATTTTCCTCAGAAATAAGTTGACTAAAAAGATATAATTGTGAGTTAAGTTTAAGTCTAAACCATATTCCTCGTGGGATCGACCCCAACCAACAAGTTGGGTTCTTTTACTTGATAACGATTGCTTATACTTCTTTACGGAGGTGTAATTTGAGCGTATCAAATTTTGGCGCCGCTGCCAGGAAATAAGGCTTTTCAAGTATTTCCTAATTTTACATTTTGTTTTGTTTTTATTTTCTACAGGTTTCTACTCTAGTGTATGCCAAGTACACGGAGTTGAGGTGAATCATTGTCCCCCTACGATCCAGAGTTGAATAAAACTTTGAGAAGAATGAATAATCAAGGGGTACACAATAATCCTGATGGAGAGGGTCAATGAGATAGAGCTGGGGTACAACCGCCTCAGGTTCATGGTGGTAATCTACTTGGTAATGCAGAAAGGGTTCAGAATCCACCAGCACCGAGATTTCGTGAGCATTACAGGGCAGATTATGATGCGACCACCTCAGATGGTCCTATTGTTTTTCCACCTCTACCTCAAGGTCACACATTTGTGGTAACAAGAAGTTTGATACAGATGCTTACAGCGAGAGGGTTATTTGCTGGGTTGGCTTCGGAGGATCCCTATGCTCATATGGCTAAACTTTCCAGTATGTGCAAAAGTTGTGTTGGGCGACCAGAGTTAGATATGGATGTTATAGGTCTGAGGGTTTTCCCACTATCATTAATCGGTGATGTTGCGGTGTGGTTTTCTGAGTTACCATACAATTCGATCTACACATGGGATCAGATGCATAAGGTATTCACAGCGAGGTACTTTCTAGTATCCAAAAAGTTCAATCATAAGGATAAATTGAACAACTTCACAGCACTACCGTGAGAGTCGATCAGCAGTTCTTGGGATAGGTTCACTGGATTCATCAGAAATGTTCCAAATCATTGCATTGATGATGAGTTGTTGAAAGAGTATTTCTATAGAGGGTAGGATAACAATGGAAGGGATGTGCTTGATACTATTGCTGGTGGATCATATTGTGAGTGCACCTTTGAGGAGATCCCTGAGAAGTTAGAGAGGATTTCCCAAAACAACAAAGCCTGGAGCACTAGGAAGGCAAATACCGGTAGGACCACTTTCGCTGTCCAAACTGTACCCAACCAAGCCAGTGATGACATTCGGGAAGAGATGGAACATATGAGAACAGAATTGGGCTTGGTATTAAAACATGTGAGTGGTAGTGTGGAAAAGGTAAATGCAGTGAATTATCTGACTAGATCTCCACTACCACCAGTTGATGAGTTCTACTATGAGGAGGATGCAAATTTGGTGAATGATCAGACGGGGGTTTCCGAACTAACGCCCAAGGTTCCAACTCGGATAATTGGCTCCAAGGTCAATGAAACCAAGGTCGAAACTATGGAGGCTACAATCGTGAGGGTAACTACAACCGTGAGGGTAACTATGTCCGGGATGGGAACTACAATCGTGATAACAACTACAAACAGAACAACTATGGCAACAAGAATGATAAGGCTGGTCCCTACGTCCCTCCTTGTAATAGAGAGTCTGGTAATAGTATGTCACAAATTGAGGATATGATGCAAAAGATGATGAAGAGGTTTGATGCAACTAATGAGAATGTGAAAGAGATGTGAAACGACTTGTCTGGAATCGGTCAAAAAGTTGATGCCCATGCAGTGTCTATCAAGCAACTTGAGCAGCAGTTTAGTCAGTTGTCCACCAATGCAAATCCACGTCAGCCTGTCACACTTCCTAGAAACACCATCCAGAATCCCAAAAATGATGGGCATTGTATGGCAGTCACTACTCGTGGAGGAAAGCATACCATTGATCCACCCATGCCGTCTGAGGTTGAAAAAGTGGTAGAGAATGATGAAGATGAGAGTAAGGTTACTGAAGTCCCAAAAGATAGTGCTGAAAAGGAAGCTGAGGTGACCCAAAATGTTGTTCCTATGCCTAGACCTCCGCCTCTATTCCCATAGAGATTGGTGAAAAAGACCCAAAAGGGTAAATACCGTAGGTTCATAACTATTTTGAAGCAGCTTTCCATCAATGTTCCGTTGATAGAAGCCTTGGAGCAAATGCCTGGGTATGTAAAATTTATGAAAGATCTGGTGACCAAAAAGAGGGCGGTGAGTTTTGAGAATGATGAGAGAAAGCAACATTGCAGTGCAATTGCTACTAGGTCACTTGTGCAAAAGAAAGAGGACCCTGGAGCTTTCACTTTTCCTTGTACCATTGGGATGCTACACTTTGTGAAAGCGTTGTGCGATTTAGGTGCCAACATTAATTTGATGCTATTATCCATATAGAAGAAGTTGGGTTTAGGGTCTCCAAAACCGACTGCGATGCGTCTACTCATGGCCGATAGAACTGTGAAGATGCCCATTGGTGTGCTCCAAGATGTCCTTGTGAAAGTGGAGTCATTCATCTTTTCAAAAGATTTTGTGATACTTGATTGTGAGGTTGATTTTGAGGTTCCCATCATTTTAAGAAGACTATTTGCCTTAGTCGATATGGAGAGAGGGCAGATGAAGTTCCGACTGAATAATGAGGAGGTAACTTTTAATATTTGTAGGTCTATGAAGCAGGAAAGTGATCTTAAGTCAGTATCGGTGGTGAATCATATTGTGAAGTGTGGTTCTGAAGTGTCTATTGAAGAGAGGTTGGGTGTTGATGCACTGGTAGCGGTAATGATGAATTTTGATGGTGATGGTATTGAAGACTATGATGAATTAGTTGTCGCACTTGATAGGTTCGAATTCCATTCCAAACCAAAAAGATTGGAGTTAGATATGAAGAATCGTGACTCCCCACCCGTAAAACCGTTTGTGGAAGAGCCTCTAAAACTGGAACTCAAGGCTCTACCATCACACTTGAGGTATGTATTCGTGGGGAGAGATAGCACTTTACCGGTAATCATTGCTGAGGATTTGAGTGAGGAGCAGGTTAAGGCCTTGGTTTCTATTTTGAAGAGGTTCAAGAGGGCTATTGGATGGACTATTGCGGATATTATTGGTATTCCACTGGAAATTTGTTCTCACAAAATCCAACTCATGCCGGACAATAAGCCAAGTATTGAGCACCAAAGGAGATTGAGTCCCCCTATGCAAGAGGTTGTGAAAAAGGAGTTCATTAAGTGGTTAGATGTTAGAGTCATATATCCTATTGCTGATAGTAGTTGGGTTTGTCCTGTTCAGTGTGTGCCTAAGAAAGGGGGAATCACCGTGGTTCCAAATGCTAAAATTGATCTTTTCCCAATGAGGCCGGTGACTGGTTGGAGAGTGTGTATGGACTACCGCAAGCTAAATGCATGGACAAAGAAAGACCACTTCCTTATGTCGTTCATCGATCAGATGTTGGATCGTCTCGCTGGTAAGGGTTGGTATTGTTTTCTAGATGGGTATTCAGGCTACAATCAAATCTCTATAGCTCTGGAAGACCAAGAGAAGACCACCTTCACTTGTCCTTATGGGACTTTCGCATTCAAAAGGATGCCATTTGGGTTGTGTAATGCTCCAGCGACCTTTCAGCGTTGTATGATGTCGATATTTTCAGATATGGTAGAGGACACTATCGAGGTATTTATGGATGATTTCTCTGTGGTGGGTAACTCTTTTGATGGTTGTTTGATGCATCTGGTTGAGGTATTGAAACGGTGTGAAGAGTGCAATCTTGTGCTCAATTAGAAAAAGTGCCACTTCATGGTGAAAGAGAGTATCGTTCTGGGTCATCAGATTTCGCAGAAAGGTATTGAGGTTGATCGAACCAAAGTTGAGGTAATAGAAAAACTTCCACCACCCATCTCCGTAAAAGGTGTTCAAAGTTTTCTTGGGCACGTAGGTTTCTATAGGAGGTTCATAAAAAATTTCTCAAAAATTGCACACCCATTGTGTAAACTACTTGAAAAGGAGTGTAAGTTTGATTTTGATGATGCTTGTTTGATAGAATTTGGAGAGTTGAAGGCCAAGTTAACTACTGCACCAATCATTATTTCACCGGATTGGGGACAACTGTTTGAAGTTATGTGTGATGCGAGTGGGGTGGCGCTTGGAGTAGTATTGGGACAAAGGCGAGAGAAGATTCTTCATCCGATCTACTATGCTAGCAAAGCTCTTAATGTGGCTCAAAAGAACTATAATGTGACTGAACAGGAACTCCTTGTTGTGGTTTTCGCATTCGAAAAGTTTAGGTCCTACTTGCTTGGTTCTAAGGTCATAGTGCATACTGACCATTCTGCATTGAGGTATTTGATGGCTAAAAAGGATGCAAAACCGAGGTTGATTAGATGGATGTTGTTGTTGCAAGAGTTTGAGTTTGAGGTGAAAGATATTAAGAGGACAGAAAATCAGGTTGCCGATCATTTGTCCAGATTAGATGAGGAAGCTATGATCAAGTTTGAATATGGAATTGAGATTAATGATGCATTTCATGATAAACAAGTATTGGTTGCTTCCTATGATCTTATTCCTTGATTCACAAATTTTGCTAATTACTTGGCAAGTGATTTGGTTCCGTCGGATTTGTCATTCCACCAAAGAAAAAAATTCATGTCTGATGTGAAGAAATTCTTTTGGGATGAGCCTTACTTGTTCCGTATTTGTGCTGATGGGATTATTCGTCGTTGTGTGCCCGAGGTTGAGATGATGAGTATACTAAAGGCTTGTCATTCATCGCCTGTTGGTGGGCACCATAGTGGTATCCGAACTGCTCACAAAATTTTGCAGTTTAGGTATTAATGGCCTACCATCCACCAAGATGCTCATAATTTCGCCAAGTCTTGTGACCGTTGCCAAAGAGAAGGAGGAATTTCAAAGAAGCAAGAGCTACCTATGAATCTAATATTGGTGATTGAGTTATTTGATGTTTGGGGCCTTGACTTCATGGGTCCATTTTTGAGTTCGCATGGGATGAAGTATATTCTTGTTGCGGTTGACTATGTATCGAAATGGGTGGAAGCAATTGCGCTTTCAAACAACGAGGGAAAAAGTGTCACTGCATTCTTGAAAAAGAGTATCTTCTCCAGATTTGGTACACCTAGGGCGATTATCAGTGATGGAGGTTCTCACTTCTGTAATAAGTTGTTCAAGGTGTTGCTAGAGAAATATGGGATTCGTCACAATGTAGCTACTCCTTATCATCCATAGTCTAGTGGGCAAGTTGAGGTGTCGAACAGAGAGATAAAGCAAATCCTTGCAAAGACTGTGAACGCCAACAGAACTGATTGGTCAAGAAAGCTTGATAATGCTCTATGGGCCTATCGCACTATATTCAAGACTCCCATAGTTATGTCACCTTACCAACTTGTATATGGAAAGTCATGCCATCTGCATGTAGAGCTAGAGCACAAAGCAATTTGGGCACTAAAGCAGTTGAATTTGGATTGGGGCGCCGGATCGAGTCAAAGACTGAATGACATGAATGAGCTTGATGAGTTTCGCCTAAAAACATATGAGAGTCTAGCCTTATACAAGGAGAAGATGAAGAAGTACCATGATCAAAAGATTGAAAAACGTGAATTTGTTGTAGGTGATCTGGTGCTCTTATTCAACTCAAGGTTGCGCTTGTTTCCTGGCAAACTCAAGTCCAAGTGGACCGGGACATTCAGAGTCACTCAAGTATTTCCACATGGGGCGGTCGATCTTGAGAATAAGGAAGAAACGAGGTTCAAAGTGAACAGGCAGAAGATAAAAGTCTACTTGGGGAAATCTGAGACTGAGCAAGAAGTGATCGAGGCCTACTATCTTGATGAAGTTTGAGTAATCAAGGTGTCTGCGTCGTGCCACGTCGTTAAATCAAGCGCTGCTTGGGAGGCAACCCAACATGTACAATCTAGCCAACTATAGGAGTTTCTTTTCAATTTAGGAGTTTTCTTCCTTTCTTGTTAATTTTTTATAGCTTTAGATAGGTGTTTTATTTTTTTTAGTGTTTACTAGATATAGAATAGGGTCCGTGTCTAAAAAGTGTCCAGAAAATGTAAAAAAAAGTCCTAATGGTTGCTACGTGTGCAGGGACGAAAGACAAAAATCTGCAAAAAATAGTTGTGCAGTGGTCTACGGACCCCATCGACGGTCCGTTGGTCAATCCACGGACTGTGGATGGCGTCCGTAGATCCCAGGTAAGTTTTCTAATTTTTTCTAAGTGTTAGAGTGACCTACGGAGCAAACCTACGGTCCGTAGGTCGACCCACAGACTGTTGATGGGGTCTCGTGGGTCCAACCTAGGGTTTCTGCCTGACCCGACCCAGACCCTTTTCTATTAAAACCTTTCATTTTAAAATGTTTCCCACTTCCATATTTCCCCCCCAACCATTTTTAACCTTCCATATACCAAATCACCCATTCATAACCCCCATATCACTCCCCAAATCAATTACACATATTCCATAACTCCTTCTTCTCTCCCAAATCATTCCATCACTTCCATTTTCTTCCCCAACACTTTCAAAATCCGGGTTCGGTGTCAAAGGCTAGCAAAGGGATAAAGATTTCATTGCTCTAACACACTCACAGACTTCGATTACTTGTAAGGTAAATGATTTCACCCTAACTTTGAATTCGATGTTCATTGTTTAAATCATGAAATCACGAAGTTAAACTTAACCTTGGTTGTTAGAATAAGTGTGTGTATGATGATTTGTAGTTAGTAACACCCTTGGAATGATGGTATGTGAGTGTGTTGTAAATTAAAACCAAATAAATCAGTAATAGGTCTAAATTGGAAGTTTTGACTTGGGGTTGTTCAATGGTTTTGTGTGAATGTGAATAAAATTGAATAACCACGACCCTAAGGATGATGAACTACCAAAATATATGTTGAAATGCATGTGTAGGCCTAGGATGATTGTGTAGTTGTTGAAATATGGCACAAAGTGTGAGTCCAAAATTGGAAACCTGGCACATAACTGACCCACAACTTCAACCCACAGACCGTAGGTCGGGGTCCGTGGATCAGGAGCACACGAAAAATTGGGGAAGTGTAGAACCACAGTGTGGAATACGGTCCGTCATTCGATCGACGAACCGTTCTGCATATCCGTGGTTCCAACATCTGAGACCTAAAAATGGGAACTCTGTCCTACGGAGGGGAACCACGGACCTCGTTCCATCGATGGACTGTAGGTACCCACCGTGGGTAACAAGTTCAGCTACTGCCTGGAATTTTTTTAAGTTTTTGTTTGGGTCCGATTCTTGTTCTAAAATTATTTCGTGAGTCTTATTGCCTTGTTTTGGTACTAACTAAATTCCACAGGTACCATGGCCCCTAAACAAGCTCCAACCTATGCACAAAAGGGCAAGTTCAAATTTGTCGCTCCTTTCCGAAGTCTGCTTGATGAGGAAACTGACACCAAGTACATTCCACCTACCACCAGGATCTCCCCAACTACCCCCCCGCACTACTAGGAATAGAGCCCCACAGGCTAGCTCCGACGAGGTCACTGCCCCAGTCTGAGGAGGGGGCCATAAAGATCGGAGCACAGTCTGGCTCAGAGTCGCAGTACGGCTCTAATTCTAGTGGTAGTTCCACTTCTTCATCAGACACCGATAGTTCAGGTGACAGCCGGTACCTACCAGAGTTGAGCCTGCCCCAAGGCCGATGAGCCGAACAGATGGTGCATTCCAGGCCAGCATCAGATATATAAGAATGGCACAATATTGAATGAGCACCGGAGGATGGCCAAGATCGTGACTGAGGAGCGCAGGGTCCTTATAGGCAGCCTCCACACTGCACCAACTATTGAGGAGCTCTTCCGGAGACACCCATGCAAGTGGATGGCACGGAACCTCGGGAAATACAATGAGGAGATGACTAGAGATTTCTGTGCGTCTTATGCTGCCACCGTGAGATACTCCATCTCTAAACGGGCAAAGCCCACAGCTCAGCCTCCACTTTAGTCCACATTGGTGTGGGGCTTCCCGGTCGACATCTCAGAGGTCACCATTCGCAGGTTCTTAGATGGCCCAGCCCATACTCTGCCAATTAATACAGGAGATTACGGCTACTGGATGGGAATCATTCAGAGTGGGACATTTCAGAGGGATGCCGAGCAGAGGGAGACACTGTTGAGATAGTTGGCTCGTCACATTGCTGAGGAGGAGGAGCGTGCTGAGTAGGTGCGGACTCCTAGTCTGGGTATTAGGAAGGCGTCTCTAAGCTTCGTTGTGAAGTTCTTCTGGATTTTGGTTCGGAATCGGTTTTCCCCTACTCGGGTGGACAATGTGGTTACATGGGATCGGGATGTGATGATAGCAACTATTATAGCAGGGTTGGAGATTGACTTTGCTCGCATTCTGATTGTGGAGATCCACGAGAGGGACTTCAAGGCCACCACCACCCTACCCTTCCCGTGTCTTATTTTCTAGCTCTGCAGGGATACTTCTGTCCCCGTTTCGCATTGTGACTCGTTGCTTGAGGCGACCAATACTCTGGACATCGGCCTCATTAGGGATGATGCCAACCTAGCTGCACCGCGGAGAGAGCCACAGGTTGATGTACCACCTTTGGGTTCTGATCTTGCTGCGGATGTGGAGCAGATGCAGACGGATGAGACTACCATTCCAGCCCCTCCAGCGGATACCCAGGGTCCACATTCTTCGGCCACTAGTCAGGCCCCGAGCTCCTTCCGAGCCACTCTCTCTTCAGGGTCCACTGGCGTGCCTATAGCCTGAGTCTAGCAGCTGGAGACACAGATGACCACTTTTCTGCAGCACATGAGGCCATGGATGCAGGATTTTATTGAGGAGTCTGAGGCGAGGATGGAGCATATGATGGACCGGGAGATTCAGGCCATTCATAAGCGCCTGGATGCTTTTGAGTTGAGAGTCGTAAAGAGGTCTACTCCCACCATAGATGTGACCACCTTTCAGACGGAGTTGGTGAGCCTCCATGCTGATGTTGATGCCCTCCTAGCCCCGACTGAGACTGCACCAGAGGCTACCCTTACAGCGGAGGAGGATGATGTGGTGATGACTGCCTTATTCGGTGATGTTATGCCACCACCAGACTCTTCCCAGACTGCCAGGAAGCACCACCGCTCCGACCACACTTTTGATGCTGACGAGGCTCGAAGATTGAAGAAGAAGGAGTGCCAGCAGTTTGAGGTGGCCCAGAGGGAGTCTACACTTGATGAGGAGAGGAGACAGCAGCGGGCCCATGAGGTGGATGTTGGCCCATATGGCATTTCGAGCACTACTGATGGTGCTCCCATAATTGGTGAGGGCGCTACTGATGGCGTCCCTAGTGTTGATCCAGCAGGCTTCAGAAAACCGGACCCACCTACTTCTTGAGAGGTCTTCGACGCATTTGCGCCACAGGTTTGCTTCACCCTATGCTTTGCTTTTAATTTTTGTGCATTGAGGGAAATTGTACCTTATTTTGTTGGGGGTGGGGTATATGGATTGTGAGTGATAGGGTGAAGTCTGAGTTATCCAATTCATAATCCTCCTTTGGGGTTTTCTTACCTGTGTTCTTTTCCCCCAAATGACTATTTACTTTTATGTTGAACCGGCATGTTTAGGAATGTATGTGTAGGAGTAAGTAGAAGAATGAAAGCATGATGGCATAAATAGCATGAAATTGATACCCGTCCAAAAGTTTTGAAATGTGCTAGATCTATAGCCTTGATGAGTTGAATGTGTTGGATCTCAATATGACATGATAAGGAACCGGTTTGACCTCATGACTTAAGCTAAAACTTGAACACGGTAATCTAATAATCTGATAATGAAACGGTGTGCCAAGTGTGTGTGAGAAAAGTTTGAATGTTCATACTGTATGTGCCAATCTAGAACTTACCCCGTTGGTCCTGCTAAGATAATCTAGGCTAGAAGCTGGGAAATGATCATAGGCCCTTGTTCAAATAAGTCCACTAAAGCCTAAAATGATCCAACCAAATGGAGTAAATGTTACCTTTGATCCAAATGTTTGAGCCTAATGTAGACCACTTCTTTCAATACACCTAACTCACCATCCCTGAAATAATTATTTTGGCCCTGGTCCCTCCTTGGACATGTGCACCTTGACTTAGGCCAAAAGCCTAAGTTGAAGGTGGCTAATTCAAAAAGTTACCTTGATCTTGGCCCCGGTCCGACATCAGATATTGTGCATCCCAACTCATGCAAAATACAAAAGTTGAGGGTGGCTATGAAAAAGGAAACTGAAAGAAAAAGGGTATGTAAAGAGTTTTGTGTTGAAGAGAGAAAAAGAAAAGAAAAGATAGAAAAAGATGTGACTTTATTCAAAAGAACCAAAAAGATGAATGACAAAAGTGCTGAAAGAAATAAAGAAAAATGAGGTAAACCAAAAAGAAGAAAAGTGAAAAATATGAGCTATAAAGTTAAAAGTCACATCTGTGTTGAAGAGAGTCAAGGGAAAGAAAATAAAATAAAAAGATGTCAAGAATTGGTTGAGGAAAGAGGTAAAAAGTCAATGTAATGTCAAGGAGGGAAGAATAGTCACTAAAAAAGTACCCAAATATACCATATCTGACCCTGAGCCTACGTTACAAGCTAAGAAAGTCCTATAGTGATCCTAGTGACTAGTTTGGAGAGTCTATGCAGTGAAAATAAGGGCAAGCCTATGGTATTAAGCACTAATTGTACTTGAAGTCACTTTTGAGCGTGAGTGTTGAATGAATTCTTAAACTTGAAAGTCATATCTACTGTGTGAAAAAGGATTTCTTTTGGAGTGAGGGCACTAGTTACATTGTTGGAAAATTGATACCTTGGTGATTGTGAAAAGTGTATGTTGTGGTGTCTATTGGTCAATCTATGTCATGTTTTGATCCGCATGAGTTAGCTTGTTGAGTCTCGATGAAAAGCTTTGCACTAATGTGATGGAATTTATTGAGAAAGTCATGTGATTGCTTGAGTTTGTATGTCTGCTTCTACTTAAGTGTCGTTTAGAGTTTTAGTGTGTTGCTTAAGGGCAAACAACAAGTTTAAGTTGAGGGTGTTGATGTACAGTGAGTTTACGGTTATTTTGATGCATTTCACTTAGAGTTTGTATGTGTCTAGGGCCATTTTGTATTAAAACTGATGTTTTGTGTATGATTTTTACAGGAAATCAGCTTGGTTGCGGTTGATAGAGATGAGAGCCAAAGATGTGCAGATTTGAGCCACCCACGGACCGTAGGTCCTATGACAGACCGTCGATGGGCAGGGGTAGGTGGAGCATCAGGAAAGTCTAACCAAGTGTGGGACCACGAAGCAACTGACGGACCGTAGGTCGACCCACGAGCCGTCCTGTACATCCGTCGATGAGTTCAGAAAGTTGAAGTTCCAGTACCTGATGAAAAATCCTAAGTGTGGAGCCATGGAAGGGGACCTACGGACCGTAGGTCGACCCACCGTCCGTAGGTCGAGTCGTCAACTGAAGCCGCGTTCCAACAGTTTATTTTCTTATTTTGTTTCCTTTTTAATTTATGATTTATTTTCTATAAATAGGAGTTGTAATCCTTGTTTTTGGGCGTTAGACATTATTGTATACTTCTAGTTATTGGTTTTTGGGAATTAAGTTGCAAACTTTGAGCAATTAACTTTCCGGTTTTTCATTTTGTTCGATTCTATCTTTAAAATTCAATTGAAGATTCCGGATTTCATCAATTCTTCTTGTAAGTTTATGAATTCTTTTTACCCAATTATGAATTGTGTTCTTTCAGGCATGAGTAGCTAAATCCACAACTAGAGTTGTGGGAACCATGAGCAATTAACAAAGTATGAATAATAATTAAGTAATTCTTGAATAGTGTTTGTGCATGTATTGTTAATTCTTTCGCTTAGAAGTCTTTTTAACGATTGAAAACGTTAGAACTCACCTCGTTTCTACTTGCCGGACCAAGGAGGTAGTGAATGAGAACAACAGAGATTTAGTGGATGCTATCTAATAGTCTAGTATCAATTGGAGTGAGGGTGAAAACTAAGTCATACATTGATGTGATGACTAATCTGAGGTAAAAGGTAAGGTTTAGTAAAGCATACACCCGTAGCCGGACCAAGGTGCGTGGTGAAATTTCCTACTTGGAGGACCAATCACTTAGGGGTACCTAACTTACCAACTATGCATGTAAAACACTAGGAAAGGATTACTATTATTAGGATTACCGCGTTAAGAGTTTGTGGGGAACACATATGCCCTAGTTTCTTTCTCATATTGATAATTCAAAGGTTGAATCTTCTCTATGTGTTACTAAAGCATTCTAAATTGTTACTTACTTAAAAATCCCCCCTGTTTACTTTCCTCGAAAATAAGTTGACTAAAAAGATATAATTGTGAGTTAAGTTTAAGTCTAAACCATATTTCTCGTGGGATCGACCCTAACTTACAAGTTGGGTTCTTTTACTTGATAACGATCGCTTATACTTCTTTAGGAAGGTGTAATTTGAGCGTATCAATGCTCAATACTACTCCCAAAATATAACTTAGCTCATATGTTTTTAAAAAAACATTTCCTCATCCTTAACTTTGAGATTATTACTCAAAAGATTTCTCTTAAATGAGATAGTACTCAAAACTCCTCATGAACTCTTTTGAAAATCAGTGTTTCCTCTCTTTTTAACTGTAAAAACATTTACTCTTGGAAATAATTAGTTCTCATATATCATTTTGAAAAAAATGAAACTCAACTTTACTCTTCCTAAACGCAAGTACTCAAGTCTTAAAACAAGTTTAAAAGATTGTAAAAGACTTCTCAAAAAGGACTCGAAAGAACTCTCAAGACTTTACTCTTAGCTCTACCTTGAATTTGAATTATGAATTCAAGGGTTATGATTCATGTTATAAATGATCTCTCGATGTTTAGATGCAATTTAGAGTAGTTAGAATCAATAGGGAGTAAAGGTACCCTTTGAAAGAACTCAGACGGGCCAAACGACGGAGAAGGGGCGGGGGAAGGCAACCCCTGGCGCACTGAGTGGCACAGGGTGCCAACCCCTGAACTACAGAATATGTTTTTTGGCGCACTGGTGGGGCGGCGCGCCAACCTCTGCCCAGAATTCCCCGATGAATTTTCTTTCTCGTTTTCTGAACCTAATTCTCCTAGAATCGAATGATTTCTTTCCAACTCACTTAGATTTGAATACCCAACATAAGTACACAATAATCTACTTAAAACAACCCTCAAATCACTAACATTCATCTCAAGAATTCAGCAAAACCCCAACAATTAAGATTACGAATAAAATTTCAAGTAAACTCATCAAGAACTCAAATCCTTCAAACTCAAGAAAGAAATTACATTAACATAACATGATTGACATGTGGGTGAAGGAACCCAACACTATGAGAACTCATATACCTCTTAGGGATCAAACCCTTGGCAAAACAATCCTTAATTCGCAAGAAAACTTGATGAACGCCTTGAACCTTCCCTCTTTTCTCTTCTTGAACTCTCTTCTAAAACCCTAAGCGTAACTATGATTGTGAAAACTGAACCAAATCAATTTAGACCCCTAAAAACTTACTAAAACGATTTAATCTGATGGGGTAAGGAAAAGACCAAAATACCCCTCATAATTTGGGTAACTTTCCTTAACTGGACAGGACGACTTCAAACGGGCGTATCTCCCTCATCCGAACTTGAAACTTAGCAAACTCGGTGGCTTGGAAAGAGGATTCCAAGACCTTTCATTTGATATCTTGTGGGCCACCTAACACATCTTGTACTGAAAGTTATGGTCGTTTGAAGTTGACCCAAAACTCACAACTTAAGCATAACTTGAAAAAAATCAGATTTGGCTCTTTCTAAATTTAACTCTTTCAAATACCGAGGTATTACAATATCTCCCCCTTGGAAACATTCGTCCTCGAATGAGATCACTCTAAGTAGACTAAGGGTGGTAACATCTAACACTCAGCTCAAACACCCAATATGCAATTTAACACGGCATTTCAACTTAAAAATTACCAAGAAAAAATTAGTACCTAGATTTGGAATTTCTCCGGACTCAAAGAGATGTGGGTATCTCTTCTTCATATCCTCCTCAGCTTCCAAAGTAGCTTCCTCAACAAACTGGTTCCTCCATAAAACCTTGACTGATGCAACCTCCTTAGTTCTCAACTTGCAAACCTGACGATCAAGTATCTCAACCGAAAACTCCTCATAAGATAGGTTGTCCTTAATACCAATATTTTCAGTCGGTATTATAAGTGAAGGATCTCCCATACACTTCTTCAACATAGAAATGTGAACCACCGGATGGACTGCTGCTAACTCTGACGGTAGCTCCAACTCGTAGGCTACATTGTCAATCCTCTTGGATATCCTGTAAGGACCAATATACCGGGGACTAAACTTCCTCTTCTTGCGAAACCTCATAACACCCTTCATGGGTGAAACCTTCAAATAAACCCAATCATCCACCTCAAACTCTAAGTCTCTTCTCCTAACATCGGTATAGGATTTCTGACGACTCTGCGCTGTTTTCAACCTTTCTTGAATAGTCTTCACTTTCTCCATAGCTTGATGAACCAAGTCTGGTCCTATCAACCTAGCCTCACCAACCTCAAACCATCCAATAGGAGATCTACGTCTTCTCCCATAAAGAGCCTCATAATGAGCCATCTGGATGCTAGAGTGATAACTATTGTAAGCAAACTTGATGAGAGGTAAGTGATCATCCCAATTAACCTTGAAATTGATCACACACACCCTCAACATATCCTCTGAAGTCTGAATCGTACGCTCTGCTTGACCATCAATCTGAGGATGGAAAGCAGTACTCAAATTTACCTTCGAATCCAAACCTTTCCAGAATTGTGCGGTGAATTGCACACCTCTATCTGAAATAATGGACACCAGAACTCCATGAAGTCTGACTACCTCTTGAATATACAACTTAGCATAATCTTCTGCTAAAAATGCAGTCTTTACCAGTAAGAAATAGGCTGATTTAGTCATTCGATCTACAATCACCCAAATCGAATCATGTTGTCTGCGGGACCGTGGTAAACCAGTAATGAAATCCATATTGATCATTTCCCACTTCCATTTTGGAAGTTCTATGTTCTGAGCCATACCGTCGGGCCTCGGGTGCTCCACCTTGACTTGTTGGCAATTCGATCACTTAGCAACGAACTCTGCAATACACCTCTTCATACTACTCCACCGTTAGACTTCTCTCAATTCACGATACATCTTTGTGGAACCCATATGGATAGAATATCTGGAGCTATGAGCTTCCTCCATGATCTTCTCTTGGAGCTCATCCACCCTTGGTACACACAATCTTCCCTGATGAATTTTCTTTCTCATTTTCTGACTCTAATTCGCCTAGAATAGAATGATTTCTTTCCAACTCACTTAGATTCGAATACCCAACATAAGTACACGATAATCTACTCAAAACAACCCTCAAATCACTAACATTCATCTCAAGAATTCATCAAAACCCCAACAATCAAGATTACGAATGAAATTTCAAGAAAACTCATCAAGAACTCAAATCCTTCAAACTCAAGAATGAAATTGCATTAAAATAGCATGATTGGTGTGTGGTTGAACGAACCCAACACTATGAGAACTCACATATCTCTTAGGGATCAAACCCTTAGCGAAACAATCCTCGATTCGCAAGAAAACTTGATGAACGCATTGAACAGTTGAACCTTCCCTCTTTTCTTCTATTTTCTCTTCTTGAACTCTCTTCTAAAATCCTAAGCGTAATTATGATTGTGAAAACTGAACCAAATCAGTTTAGACCCCTAAAACCTTACTAAAAATGTTTTAATCTGATGGGGTAGCGAAAAGACCAAAATACCCCTCACTAATTCGGGTAACTTTCCTTAACTGGACAGATCGACTTCAAATGGGCATATCTCCCTCATCCAAACTCGAAACTTAGCAAACTCAGTGGCGTTGGAAAGAGGATTCCAAGACCTTTCATTTGATATCTTGTGGGACACCTAACTCATCCTATACCGAAAGTTATGATAGTTTGAAGTTGACCCAAAACGATCGGGTGGATCTATATGCTTCGGGGTGGTGAGACGAGGTGTAGCGCAGTCTGGTCAGCGCATCTGTTTTGGGTACAGACAACTTAATCATAACTTGAAAAATTTCAGATTTGACTCTTTCCAAATTAGTTCTTTCTAAATTTAACTCTTTCAAATACTGAGGTGTTACAGAGTCAAGAGGTTTTACGAGACATAAATCCGCCAGTTTTGCATAATGAATATACCTAAATGAATTGATAGTAAAGTATTAATTGAGTTTCGATATCTAAAAACGGTAAACCTAATTCGTTTTTCTTATTGATAAAATCCAAGTAATTAAAAATAGTTAGTAGTTTCTCATAAAATCCCTCAATTTTCCAATAATAGTTATTGATTTGAATCTCAACATTAAATTATAAAAGAACTGTAATACGCTCTTTGTGAAATTCGACCTCAACCTAGTTGGATTACTGTATTTTATCATTGACTGCTTTAATCCCATAAAAAAAAAAGATGTAGATTGGGTAGGTGCTATCTAAACAGACGAGAGATTGAATTTGAATGTTGGTACACAAGAAAATATTTCTCATAAGTTCATCTCCTTTTGAGCAATTGACTAATTCCCATCAGTGACATCTTAGTAGAATTTCCTATTTGCATTTATACTAATCCTGCTTTATCTACTTTTATTTGTCAAATTTCATTATCAATGGTGTGATGGATTGCTCATATATTAATGATCTATTTATAAATGTATTCATTAGTATTTAAAACATTACCTGTCATGTTAGTACTAGCTTCTTCAGGTGTTGTATGATTCAACATTTATAAAATTTAATTATATTGATCAGGTCATGTGAAGAATTATTGCCTTGCTGAAGTGGAACATGATCGTCTCTAACTTGTCACTTCGTTAGACAGTAGTCACAGAACTGAGTAGATTTTTTTATTTTTTTTTATTTTCCATATTCGTTATCGACATAGAAGCCTGACTATTTTGAGTTCATACTGCGTAAAGCCCTGTTTGAGAGAAAATGTTTTTTTACTAAGAATTTTTTCATATACATGTCTCGAACTTGAAACCTTTGATTTAAGAGAAGAGCAGTCTAGTGAATATTCGTCGGTGGTAGTAGAAAATTTCTTTTGCTTATGCACTTCACCTTTAGTAATAAATAATGTAGTTGGATCTACATTATTTTTCAATACTCTATTTAATTCAAAAAACTGGTCCCCTATATTTTCAATGGAGCTCTTTAATATAAACCCTCTTTTTTATTGGGGTATTTTTGTCCACCTAGCCACCGATGTAAGGACTTTTGGCTATCCTTTGATTTCATTTTCTAGCATATGATAGAAAACTTTGAAATGCATTGTGATCATCGGTCGGTTCAGTTTTAAATTTTATCAGTTTGATTTATTAGTTATTCATTTTTAGACATACTGAACCGTTATACAACCATTAAGATATTGGCTTATCGGTTATTGATTGTTATTGATTTGGTTATTGGGTTAACCGTTAAGATTTGACACAAAAAAAATTAATAAAAATCGCTTAGAGACAAGGTGATGAACCAAATTAACCATGCAAATAAGTTCACATATTGCATCTTTTCTCAAAAGCAAACACTTTTATATTGTAGAATAACTAAGAATTTAAGATAATAAAATTAAAAGTATGAAACTAACTCTAAATCAATGATTTTATATACAAAATGATATATATATAATTCACTATCGGGTTATCGGTTAAACCGTTAAGAAAAAACCATTAAACCCTTAAGAATTGATAACCCAATAATTAAAAAAAAAATTCAAAACCGTTATCAAAACAGCTAAATCAATAACCCATTAAAAATAAAAAAAAATAACTATTTTTCAGTTCAGATTATCAGTTTTAATTCAATTTTGAACCGCCTTAGATCCTTCTCCTCCTCATCAATCAAATAAGATTAGAAGAAACCTCAAATAGTTAATTAATGTATAAAGACTCATAGTTTGGTGAAAAAATGTGACTTAAATATATAGAAGAAAACAATTGAGCTTTCTCATGATTCATGTACCACGATATTTGTAGCCGTTGCGTTGTTTGGTGTCTCGAGAATTTTTTCTTGATTTCTTCCCCTTTCCCTTTTCATTTGCAACGACATGGAAGTGAACTTGTTATGTGAATTCGTATGAACTTAATAATTACTCCCTCAAATTCAATATAAATCATTTGTCAGATATTTTCTTAAAAAGGTAATGCTAAATAGCCAGAAAATTTGATCAGAATTTGGCTAAAAAATTAAAAAATCTATAATATTCTCTTTATTTTAAAATAAATTGATCTTTTTTTCATTTTTTTATTAAAAGGTATTAAAGTTATTTTTCCTTTCTTAAAAGTAAAAATATTATTTGAGATTTAAAAATAGTTGAAAACTCCATTACAATGAAAGATAATCCTTGAAAAAATAATTAATATTTTCTTAAAACTTTAAAAAAATCATTCATTTTGTACCATATATATATATAGTCAACAATTCATTTTATAGTACTGAACTAGATTGTCAACAATTTATTTTGTAGTATTGAACTGGGAGAGTAATTCATTTTCTAATAATAATGGTGTTTAGACAACTTTCCCCGCATCTTAATTATTTGACTTGGTATGTGCTATTTTTCACTAACAAAGATAATATTATTAAGTAACTTTATCTACCAATATCATCTTTTTACAAAAAAAAATGGAGATAAGAAATAGGAAAATGGGGAGAAAATTAAATGAACCTTATTGATAAAAATTCAAACAACCACCCAATTGAATTATTAAAATTTCTGACTTGAGTAGATAAATTACTCTACATAGTTTTTTTTTTTTTTGGTCTTAACTGAATTAGAACCCTGGTCTCCATTACTTCATTAACCACCGATGAAAATCTTCTGCGAAAATGTTTGTAACAACTTTTTTCTAATCAGAATTGTTTTATGTTTTTAAAAAGTGTAAAGCTACATATTTTCCACGTAGAGTCGCTATTTTCATACTCTATTTATATCAAATGTGAATGCTTAGACTTTTTTTACGTAAACGTAAGTGAATATCTATGATAGGATGCTTAATGAAAGTACAAATTAAAAGCTAAATTCATGCTGACCAAGATCCACCGTCCGACTGATACTTCTCGTGTTTCTATACATTTAAATTGTTTAAAAAATAAAGTAGCAATCAATGGGGCCTTGTATTTTAAAATGAAAATTTCAACGGTCAATATATAGGAAAACAAAGGGAAGTTTCTGTGACAGAGCAATCTCATCTTCTTTTGTTAGTATTACTTTTTCAACACAATTAACTTTTGCCTTTTGACAATCTCTTGTGAACCAATATAAGGCAAGTCATAGCTAATTTTTGTCAATTAATGTTGAGTAAGTAGTGTTTACATATATGTTTAAACCAGAGATAAATTTTGAAGTTCCCCTGCTTCCTATTGTTGGGGATGGCTTCTGTTTTCCTTATCTTGTTAACTTAACTGTGAAGAAGAAAATCTTGGGACTCTCACAACTAAATATCGATGTCTTAGATGATACTGGAATCTCTCTTCTCCAAGGTGATGGAAAAGTTTGGCATCTTAGGAAGAAGAAAAGAATCATTGCTGATCCTGATGGTTTACCTCTCCTTACTCTGCGCGAAAAGGTATCAAACATATTCTCTCGTTTTAATTTTCATTATTAGTTGATATGGTCCGGGCTCACTTGAGGAATTTCACAAAAGGTATCCAAAAAAGGGAGAAAAACTTGGCTATAACACCTTATTATGTCAAGATATATTGTCCAGAATGTGTTATTTAATAACTTCGTTCATTATTTTACTTATATATACGACATTATTTAATTGACACCCTGACTATAACATAGCTACTCTGCCCTGCTTGAGCTCGTCTCGATCGACCTATGCTTCACCAGCACAAGTATCCAATAACTCTGCTCACCAATTAAGAATTTGTTGGTCCTTGTGAGATATCCGTGTTTCAGTCTGGATATTACTTATTCATTTTTTGTCATATTATTTTTCAACTATAATTTGTGGTATATTCACCCACAGACACAGAGATTCAGTTAATGATTTAACAGTTCCTATGATTTTCACTACTGTTAGGCCACACCTTGAGTGCCGACCACGGAGTTTTATTCTTCTGTGTAAAATGATTTAGAAGCATCAAAGTAACTCAACGAATGCATATTATGAACTTAAGACTTAAGAGTGATGTGATTTGTTAAATATTTGAGTGCAGACACTTTCATGGCGTAATACGTGGAAAGTTTATCGTGCTGAGAGTTCAGACATAAATGATCTGCTCTACACAGTTAAAAGATCAAGCACATTTCAAATGAAAATGCAACTTGATGTGTTCTTGGCTAGCAATCTCAGTGGAGAGATATGTGATTTCCATGTAAAGGGATCTTTCACCAATCAATCTTTCAAAGTTTATAAAGGGGACACTTTGATTGCTGAGGTAATTTACTAATTATTAAACTTCAAATCCCTGTTTGAGTGTCTTTCAAAGTGTATACAAATAAATAACTATTTCAATTATGCAGGTGAAAGAGAGATTCAAACTTGGAAGTTTCTTTAAAGGAAGAGAAAAATTTGAAGTAAGAGTTTATCCTGGTGTGGATTACGCGTTTATTGTCTCAATATTGATAGTATATAATGAAATATACGGGGAATCATAGATACACTACGTAAATTGGCAGGTTTCTTGGCCTCTTTTCTCTTTAATGTATGTATGTACAAGTGTGTCAAAACTCACATCCTATACTTACAAAGGGAGTAATTTAGCATTTTATGATGTTAATAAATAAATAGGTGGGCTTTTCTCATCGGGATTCTACTTAATTTGGTTGAACAAGATGAGTGCATCCAATTGTGAGTTCTTCTTTCTTCCTTATCATAAGTTAGGCAGTCATTGATCATCTTCAAGCTCTGGTATACTAAGAGAGATTAAGAATTAAGATATCCGGGACAAGAGAGGAGTGGTCTCGATAAAGGACAAGATGCGGGAAACGAGATTGAGATGGTTCAAGTATATGTGCGAGGATATGCACGGATACTCTTGTGCAAAGGTGTGTGAGGGCTGACTATGGATGGTTTCAACAGAAGTACAGGTAGGCCAAAGAAGTATAAGAGAGAGGTGATTAAATATGACATTATGCAGCTTCAACTTGTTGATGGCATGACCATAGATAAGAGGTTACGGAGGACACATTTTAAAGTATATAGGAAGTTAGATAGTTGAGTGTTGTCTCGCTTATTTTTCTTTACTATTAGCCAGCCATCTTATTAGTTGTATATTCTTGTAGTTTCTTGTCCTTTGAGTTTGGTTATTATTTATGGGTTTCCTACACTTTGATTATCGTTGTATCTTGTTATGACTAATACTATTTAGAATGATTTGTCAAGTTGTCTATAGTATTTGTCATTACTATCTTCATTTCCGTTATTTCTTTTTCTATACTACTTTGTATTGTTTTATCTTGAGCTTAGAGTCTATAGAAAACAACTTCTTTACCTTGGAGGGTAAGGTCTGCATACATTTTACCTTCCCCACGCCCTACTTTGTGAGATTAACACTGAATATGTAGTTCTCACTCCCGTTGCTTCAAGAAGTATTGTAAATTTTCTGGTCCAATTGATTTAGGAATACGGCTAAATTTTGTATTCACAGGGATATTATTGGAACTAGCAAATATTGCACAACAACACACAAATACAAATTGAAAATCCATAGGTCAAATTGAGATGCATGATAGAAATTTATGAACTTTTTCCAATGATCATATTGTAGATGTTGGCAGCGATAGTTATAACACTCGTCACAACAGCTAGAACAATCATGACTAGCGCGATGATCTTGTCTTTTCTTGAAGACAAACCATGGACATCTCTGCCAAACAAGAAACAAAACGTTCAGCATAAAAACAGAAGAAAGAAAATCATTCAGATTAATTAGTAAAAAAGTTGAGGGGAAGAAAGACAGAGACCTTAGAGCAATTGCACCTGGAAATATGAAGGCAAGACAAACATTTGAAGTTGATCCCATGAACTGGTAAATGTACCATACCGATGGTATAGCGATGGCTACTATATATGAGAAGGCTAACAAGATCAGTGTAAGAAACATGAATCTTTTGGTGTCAGTTGCTAGTAATTCCTTCTTAGGGAATATAAGTTCGTCAATGTTGGCTCTCAGGGAGAAATTTAAGAGAGGAAATACCAGCATTAGGTGAAGTGCATAGCTCAAACGAACAATATCATTTAGAAGGGGACTGATTGCTATAGCACCAGAGGACGACGTATCAAAATTTACAAGTATATCTGCATTGATTGAATCACCAAATAGAAGGTAGCCGAAAATTCCAATTGAGAAATAGATGAGTGAACAAACAAGTAGTGAAATTTTGACAGCACTAGTCATAGCTCCAGGTATCCCCAGCTCAATTTCAATAGGATGGACTGCATTCGAGTTTTTTATGTCAGTAAAGTTAACATCAAGACGACAAAATGATCAAGTATTTAACGGATGTAACTTTTACCATTGAAGTGAAATGCAAAAGCTGTTACGATGACTGGGATGGCGGTGAAGAGACTAAAGAAGGAAGAAGTACTATTCAACTCCGGTAGCATTCTTGGCCTTACTATTTGCCCTTTTACGATTGCAATAATTGCCATTACAGAACATATACCGACAAATACAACTGCTAGGATAATTGCTATTGCTGAACTGAGCCATAATGATTCTGCAATCACAAGCCATATAAACACAAACAATTAGCGAACATTTTAACTTGTGAAGTAAGGTCAAGAACAGAGGACAGAATGAACTGACCTACACGGCGGTATAGGACTAGAGGAAGCACAACAAGCAAGACAGTGAGAAGGATCGATAGATAACGAGAATTCCACCAATGAATCCCAAACCATTCTTGAAGGACACCAAGGTGTTCTCCTTTTCCAGAAAAGACATCTCCTGATCATAGAAATTAACAAAAAACAAAAGAAAAATTAGGACTGTCGTCATACATAAGATATTCAATCTGATACCATGTGAAGATGGATCTTGGTAACTCAACCCTAAAAGCTAGCTAATAAGGTGAGCGTTGTCCAAGTCCGAGATCAACTGTTCATCCCATCATGTAAGAGGCATTAAAGAATGAAACTTACCAATAATAATGAGGTACATGATCAAGCAACCAAGAGTGGTAATCATTACACAAATTTGTACTGCCAAAGAACCTATCTTTCCAAAGTTCTCTTTCATCAATCCAGCGTACGTCGTGGACTGACCAGCATATGTTGCCCTCAACATGAAATTTACCGTTATGTCCACTAATAAAGCTACCAGAACAATCAACACGAATGCAGGCACAACACCTAGGACCTTTAAAGTTGCTGGGATTGACATAATTCCTGCACCAATTATAGTAGTCGACACATTGAACACCGCCCTCCATATCACCCACCGGTTCTCCCTCGTCCGACAGTTCTGATTCGAAAGCAGTGGGACCTCGGCGCTGGTACCAGTCCTGGCTGGATCCATTCTCGGAGATTGGATCGCGAAAACTGCTACAGTAATGGAATTTGACAAATAGTAATTAAGCTGGAGATGAGGCAGGCGGCAAAACTGACAGTTGAGAGGTATTCAAATGTTAGAAGGAAACCATAAGGGACAAACGGCCTCTCTTAACTTTATATTATTATGAGATTGAATGGAATTTGATGGTCTGGACTGGACGCCTCCAAGAGTGTGGCTGCTTTTAAAAATTGGTTTAGGCCAATAATCAACAAACAACGTAGTTCGTTTGGTTGGGAACAAGTTATCTATGATTAATTATCCTGGAATTAATTATGTATATGGAATAACTTATCTCATAAATGGTGAGATAAGTTATCTCAAACATGACAACCAAACAAAACACCATAATTTTATTCCATAACTATTTTTTTATTTCATGACTATTTATTCTTATCCCTCACATCAAACGATCCCTTACAACATGTTTGGACGGGTTTATTGCTTTTATTTTTGTTATTTTGACTTAAAAACGAGTGTTTAAAAACTATTTTAGCTTAAAAACACCTAAAATAAGTCAATTCAAACCGGCTAAGAGCCTGTTGAGTTGACTTATTTTAAGTATTTTAAGTCAAAATAATTTTAAACATTTGGATATTGTTTTGATAAAATAAAAAGTGTATTTAAGCATTTAATTTTATGTTAAAGTAATAAAAATAAGCCAAAAATCATAAATTTAAATTTCCTTATGACTTTTAACTTATAAATCATAAGCTAAAAGTCAATTCAAACGGACTCTTATTCTATCCCTTCGATTCATGATATGATGAGAAGTTAATTTTATATGCTTACGTGGTTCTCTTTTTAGATTTTGCACATGTCTTTGGAATCAAAAGACATCTCTAGAACTAGCTATTGTGTTGAATAACAAAGAGCATGATTTATGTAAAAAACATTTTCATTGGGACAGGTCATTGACAATTTTCTTCCAGAATTATCCAATACTAGCTAGGTGTCCTATTTCTGACTTGACGGGATTAGGAGATGTTAGTTTCCGTACGTTTCATTAAGCTATTTATCAAGTGTAAAAAATAGTGTAACGTATTATATTTTTGCAAAAAAAAGAAAAAGAAATTTTAATTATCAATTTACAGTTAACACGTTAGATTTTCGTACGTATCAGCTATGACACTTTTACTTTAAACATCTTATTGTCTCCGTTTTAATTTATATGATATTTTTTAGTTGATTTTAGAAAGAATAACACACTTATATATTTGATAACAATTTTACTTGAAATTTTTCATTTTATTTTTAATAAGATGATTTATAGTCATATAAATATCTACGTATTTTAACCACAAGTTTCAAGTAGAATTTAATTTGCACTACCTCTATTGTTTTTTAATTCATGATCAGTACCTTTTTTTTTTTCTTGGCACAAGAAAATGCTAAATCTGGCTTAAGAACACGAGGGGCCTCTATGTATTTTTAAAAACTCATGGGGGTCTTTTTAAAATAGCTTTTTCTCTTTATGTATGTATGTACACCTTTTTTTTTAAATGAGAAAAGATATAAAGTGACACCTGAACTTGTCTCGAATTTTCAAAAAAATATTTTAATTATGCGGGCGTCCTATTACCCCACTAAACAGTCTTGAACTGATATTATTGCATCATTTTTTTTCCACCTAACAAAAAATAAAGAGAGTGAGCAACCTAAAATAACTAATATAATTTTATTTTTACAAATATTTTACTATAAAATATATTTTCTTATTTTTCTTATTATTTTAACTTTTTTTCCTTTTTATTTTTCTCTTTCTTTCTTCTTCAAAAATTCATTGTCATATCCATTGAAGCTTCTCACTTTCAATGTCACTATTTTTACCACAACTTTACCTTCCTTTTTTTACTACTATTAGTTTTACTCTCTTTAATTTTAAAACTGTCTAAATATTTTCTTACATTTCGAACAATTTGGTAAACCCATTAGATTTCAAGATGATTAGGAAATATCATATAGTTTTTTGAAAGTGGGGTGGGGGTGGGGGTGGAGGGTGGAAGATAAAGTGAAATTTAAGATGAAATCAAAATTAAAATAAATCAAAAAGTAAGAGAGAGAGAAATAAAGAAAAAACTTAAAATGAAAAAAAATTACATTTTTAATTAAATTAATACGTGTCATGTAATCAAAAAGTAAGAGAGAGAGAAATAAAGAAAAAACTTAAAATGAAAAAAAATTACATTTTTAATTAAATTAATACGTGTCATGTAATGATTGGTGTGCGAACACACTTGCTTCTTAAAATTTGAGGCTGATCGAAAAATGATAGAATAATATTTGTTTAAAATTATTTAGTGGGGTGATGAACGATTGCACAGTTAAAGTGTTCTTTTGAAAATTTGAAATAATTTCAGTGGTGATTTTATGTTTTTTTTTATTTTTTATATTACTTTACTACTGTATAGAAGTGCTACAAGCAGGTGTGGTAGACATGCTTACTTGTCTACATAGGGGTTGTTTAGGTATTTCAATATTAATAGTTTTATGATTGTGTACCAAGTGAATGATGTTACTGTACCTTACCACCGCTGGACCAAACAACCAACTAACATTTTCTTAATTCTTTATGTATCCCTCAAAAAGATGAGTACATTCCCTAACTTGTGGCCCCCATTCACAGTTTTTTAATGCTGCTACATCTGCCTGACCCTTTCTATTTATTTCTAAACATAAATCTGCAGTCCAATAAAATTTTATTAGGAGAACTTTTGCAAATAACCACTATAATAAATTTAATTATGCTCTATAACTATTGTTTGTATATGTACGGGTTGTAGCTACAGTTTAAGCTGTCTCGTTTGTATAATTTGTGGGTACATTTTGTATAATTCAGTTATTTTTGTATAAACTCTATATTAACGAATTTATACAATTACAAACATCAGAAGTGTAAGCAGTTATACAAATTCTATTATACAAATTCTGAACTATACAAAAGTTATACAAATTCTATTATACAAATTTCGAATTATACAAACGTGCGGATAATACAAAACTAAAAAGTTGAGTTGCGTAATTATAGCTAAAAATAGATCGCGAATTGTAATTAAGACAAAATATAGCTATGTCAACTAATTGAATAGTATATGTTTACTTATACGCGTAATTTTCTTTTTCTTTTGTTATAATCCATATTATCAAAACAGAAGAGTAGGTTTATTCAAGTTTCTAAACATAACTTCATTTACAAGTGGGAACTTTTTGCAAGGCAATAAAAGGACATTATAGTTCATTAAAATTTCCAATTTTTTTTAGTAATGATAAAATCAAAAATCATTTCTTAGTTTTAGATTGAACAAAAAAGGCTTTTAAAAGTGTTCAAAATCATTACGCATCGCATAAAGTTAGATGCAATGTTCAATTTTTGGTTTAAATATACTATTGAAAAGAGTAAAATTGATTTATATTATTTGAAAATTATGTTAAAAAATATTATTGTATAAATCACACTAATTAATAATTTAAAATAAATATAAAAGCATATAAAACATGAAACGATCTCTAAATTTCAATTATATCATATAAATTGAGGCTGAAAAATAACAAGTATTGGGCCGTGCTGGCACGGGTTTCCATGTCTAGTTAATATAGTTGCTTTGTTTTGTTGTTATTCATTGATTTTTGTTTATTTTGTATTATTGGTTTTTGTTTATTTCGTATTATTCTATTGGATAAACAACTTTATTACACATACATTACTATCATATATACTAATTTAATCTTTACTTTTAAACAATTACATATATTACCACTTTTAATATTGTATACCATATATCATTGAATATACAATCAATACCCACATTCCTTAAAATTAGGATTGATTAATTATCTTTAATTTTAAACTTGTTTATCTCTCATCAAATCCCCTCCTAATCAAACTTCTACTCCAACACTATCTTCCTCCATCCACATACTTCATCACATTCTCTCGTATCCTTCTTCTTCTTCACTACATTTCTTCATTACCGCATCAAAATCGATTCTACAACAAAGCAATATATATGTCAGAATATCTTTTTCAGAAATTTGATGCTTTTTATATGTGTTTGGCTTTATTCCATGTTTCCATTATCAACAGACATATCTAAATGTCTTATATATTTACTATGCTTATACGTATCTGGTGTTTGTCCGTCGTATCTAAATATATTAAGTATATATATTCTTATATGTACTTGTCATTATTTTATCAACAGTCATTCTTTTATGTATTCAATTTTTGGCAGGCGTATATAAATGTCTTATATATCTCACTATCTTGTGTTTCTTAATTTTCTGTATGTATCTAAGAAATTGTTATAAACTTATAATACGTTTCTTACTTTTTTGTATGTATCTTGACTTCTGTTTCATTTTATATGAATAAACACATATTACAGATACAATTGTATAATTTTTGTATATTTCAATTTCTTTTTCTAATTTTCGTCAGTAATATAATTTGATTTTATTATCAATGTTTGAACGTGCATTCAGAGTTTTACAATAATTGCAGAACCATCACATTTTTTTAGAAAGAAAATGCTACGTGATATAATGACTACATGTATTATATTGCACAATATGATAATCAAGGATGAATGTGATCTTAATGCATCAATTCAAGATGTCGTAGAGGCTCCAACTCCAACGACATAAATTGTGGTAGATGAAAATCTTCAGTTTGAACAATTTTTAGCTAGACATAAAAAAATTAAGGACAAAAATGTTCATTTTGAACTCTGTAATGCATTAGTAGAGCATTTATGGGAGCAATGTAATAATTTTGAAAGTTGAGTGATTATGTAATGCTTATGTAATTGTATTTCACTTTTATTTGAATTTTTACATTAATTTGTATATTATATAATATTTTCTTACAATTTATGTTATTTAGAAATTTACAATAAAATATAATTTTATATTAAATAAAAAAATTGAAAAAAGAAAATTTTATATTACATGAAAATTATATAAAAGTGATTATTTGTGAAAAAGAAAGTAAAGATTTATATTATGGAATAAAAAAATAAGAATGGAATAAAAATAATAATATAATATTGAGGAGAGATAAGAAGGTTTTTTTAAAAGAGTAATATAGAAAATAGGATTGAAGTTGGTTGTCTGAAAACATAGAAAACTCTATATTTGGAGAGTAAAATAGAGTATAAGGTTGGAGATGTCCTAAACCACGTGTAAATTGAGCATCGCAACGCACTGTCATATTATTTGTGCCTTAGCCAATCCACATTTTTCCTTCTATCCTACTGTAGCATGCTAGCAATTTTACTACTCTGAGCACTGCATCACGCTAAAGTCATTTTGTTATAGGATTTCGAAAAAATCTTGATCACTTCAAATTTAATCGCAATGCACTCTTCATTGCAATGGATTTTACCATGTTAGGCATCACATCGCAATGACTTCTTTGTACTACTTGTAGGGTCCATATCCATTATAGATACACTAAAGGGAAGTTGAGGTAGCAAATGTTGAAAGGGAAATTGCTGCAACAGTTGAAAAAATGATAGATTTAGTGATTGGCAAATTGGTAAGATTTGTAACCTTTTGTTGAAATTTGCTACATTTGTCTATGTCATCAGTGACATAGGCATGATTTTTATCTTCCTATAAATAGAGCATTCTTGCTCATTTGTAATACACCAAGATAGAGAGAAAAAATATTTGAGAGCCAAGTGAGGTATTCCATAGACTATACATGAAAAATAGTCTGTGAAGAAAAATAAAGTATGAGCCATATTTTAGAAAGGTGGTAAATCAAAAGAGTGTTATTTCTTTTGAGTGTGTTGTAGTCACTTTAAATATTATATTCGTGACTACATAGTGTAAAAATTTCTTGCTATAGTGATATCAGTCGCTCCTCTTAGCCCGTGATTTTTCTCTTATTTAAAAGGGTTTCCACATAAAAATTCTTGGTGTCATTATTTTCCCATTTTATTTTCATTATTTTGACCATATATTTTTTTGTGTTAGTCCGCATTTTCCCAACAAACTGGTATCAGAGCAAGGTTTTATCTGAGTATGCTTTGTGGTTGTAGCACAGTCTGAACTTCCACATTAGAAAAGATTTACTTTGGTTTGCAATAACTCTATTTTTTTTTGGAGAAAACGATGGAAGTCAATTCAAGTAGAATTGTTACTTTGAATGATGTTAATTATGTCATTTGGAAGGGAAAAATGAAAGATCTGCTTTATGTCAAAAAAATTTATCAACCAGTCTTTACCACTGTAAAGCCTGATAATAAAACAAATGAAGAGTTTAATCTGTTGCACAGACATGTTTGTGAATTTATTAGGCAATGGATTGACGATAATGTGTTGAACCATATTTTTGAAGAAACACATGCTCGAATCATATGGGAGCATCTTGAAAGTTTGTATGCTTGTAAGAGTGGAAATAATAAGATGTTCTTGATAAAGCAGATGCTAAATCTAAAATGTCATGATGGTTCTCCGATGACAGATCACTTGAATAATTTTCAGGGGATCATGAACCAATTATTTTCTATGGGCATCAAGTTTGATGAAGAAATTCAAGGCTTGCCTCTACTTGGTTTCCTACCAAACTTTTAGGAAACATTTAGAACTTCTTTATCAAATTCTACTGCGGATGGTGTGATCTCTATGGATTTCGCCAAGAGGAGTGTCTTGAATGAATAAATGAGAAAAAAATCTCTAGTTTTTTCTTCGTCGGATGTCCTAGTGATTGGCCTTAGGGGGAGAAACAAAACTCGTGGTTCTCAGAATAGAGAACAAAACAGGAACAAATCCAGAGGCAGACTTAAGGATATTGAGTACTATCATTGCGGCATGAAAGGGCACACAAATAAGTTTTGCCGGAAATTGTAAAAGGAGAACAAAGAGGAAACTAAAGAAGATGGCAATGAAAATTGCCTAGCCACCGTCACCACTGAAGATCTTATTACCGCCCTTGATGTGGATATGATAAATATTGCTTGTTAAGAGTCAAGGTGGGTTGTGGACACTGGTGCCGCATCTCGCGTGACATCAAGGAAGGATTTTTTTCTCTTTCTATACTCCTGGTGATTTTGGAACCTTGAGTATGGCTAATGATATTGTATCTAGGGTGGTTGGTATTGGTACATTTTGTTTGGAAACTAGTGTTGGAGCTAAACTAGTTTTAAACAATGTGAAACATGCACCTAATGTTTGTCTGCACCTAATTATGTTGGTGTTTGAGATGATGAAGGATATGTTGGTACCGATGGTGATGAAAAATGAAAATTCATTAAGGGTTCCTTGATTGTGGCTCGTGGCAATAAACATCGTGGTCTATACTGAAAAATGGCTTCTACTTGAGTTGATATGGTGAATGCGGTTGAGAGTAATAACTCTTCAACGTTATGGCCTAAGAGGCGTAGCCACATAAGTGAGAAAAGACTTAATGTTCTAGCCAAGAAGAAATTGTTGTCAGATTTCCGAAGTGCTAACTTAGAAAGGTGTGAGCACTGTTTGGTTGGAAAAGAAAATTGAGTTTCCTTTAAGTCTAACCCTCCTTCAAAAAAGATAGAGTTGCTTGAGTTAGTACACTCTGATTTATGTGATCCAATGAAGACACGAACATTGAGTGGTGCACTTTACTTTGTCACTTTTATTGACGACTGCTCGAGAAAACTTAGGGTCTATGCCTTGACGACTAAAGACCAAGTGTTAGGTGTCTTCAAGCAGTTTTAGAATTCAGTTGGAAGAGAAACTGGAAAGAAACTGAAAGATATTTGTACTGATAATGGTGGTGAATATTATGGACCATTTGACGAATACCGCAAGCATCAAGGTATTAGACACCAGAAGACTCCTCCTAAGACTCCTCATCTTAATGATTTAGCTGAGTGGATGCATAAGACCTTGATGGAAAGAGTTAGATGTTTGCTTTCTGAAGCAAAGTTGCCGAACTCATTTTGGGGTGAGGCTTTATTGACCGTTGCACATGTTATTAATCTTTCTCTTGTTGTTTCTTTGCAAAGTGATGTTTCAAATAGAGTTTGGTATGGAAAGGATGCTTCCTCTGACCATGTGAGAGTATTTGGTTGCAAAGTTTTTGTACATGTGTCGAAAGATGAGAGGTCAAAATTAGATGCCAAGACAAGGTAGTGCATCTTCATTGAATATGACCTTGATGAATTTGGTTACAGGCTATATGATCCAATTGTGAAGAAACTTGTGAGAAGCCGTGATATTGTTTTCATAGACAATCAAACCATTGAAGATATTAACAAAGAGGAGAAGCTAAAATCGTCAAGTTTTGATGGCATAGTTCATCTTGATGAAGTTCCTCACACAAGTGTAAATGATGTTGTTGGGCTTGATGATCATGGTGATGCCCATAATCATGTATCGAATCAACACGATGATGTTGATAATAACAGTGATGTTGTTAATCAATTCTCATGCTCATGACATTGTGGACGAACCAAATATTCCACTTAGGAGGTCCACAAGGAAACAAGTTCCTTTCTCTTGTTATTCACCTAATGAGTATGTGTTACGCACTGATGGGGGAGAACCTGAATGTTATAAGGAGGCCATGAAAGATGAGCACAAGAATCAATTGATTGAAACCATGCAAGATGAGATGAAGTCTTTACATGAGAACCACACTTATGAGTTGGTAAAAATTTCCCAAGGGCATGAGAGCTTTGAAGAACAAGGGGATGTTCAAAGTTAAAGTTGAAGCCCAGATACAAAGCTAGGTTGGTTATTAAGGGATTTGGTCAAAGAAAGGGTATTGACTTTAACGAAATATTTTTTACTGTTGTGAAAATGTTCTCCATTCATAGAGCTCTAGGTTTGGCTGCTAGTTTTAGTTTAGTGATTGAGAAAATGGATATGAAGACGGTGTTCCTTCACGGTGCCTTAGAATAAAGATTTATCTGGAACAATCTGAGGGCTTCAAAGTAAATGGTAAAGAAAATTTTGTGTGCAAACTCAAAAAGAGTATCTATAGCCTAAGCAAGCTCCTAGACAGTGGTATAAAAAGTTTGAATATGTTATTGGGGAGCAAGGCTACAAGAAGACTTCTTCAGATCATTGCATATTTGTACAAACAAATTTGACGATGATTTTATCATCCTTTTGTTGTTTGTGGATGATATGTTGATTGTGGGAAAGAAAACTTTCAAGATTGGCGAGTTGAAGAAAGAGTTGTATAAGTCTTTTACTATGAAAGACGTGGGTCATGCCAAGCAAATTTTGGCATGAAAATTACTCGTCTCATAGATGAAAGGAAGATTCATTTGTAACAAAAGAAGTACATTGAACGTGTACTGGAGCGCTTCAATATGAAGAATGCTAAGCATATTAGCACCTCTTGCTAGTCATATGAAGTTGAGCAAGAAGATGTGTCCTATAGCTAGGAAGGAAAAAGAGAGCATGGCCAAAGTTCTATATTCCTCTGTCATCGGAAGTGTAATATATGCAATGGTATGTACTAGACCTGATATTGCTCATGCAGTTGGTGTTATCTGCAAATTTCTTGACAATCACGAAAAAGAGCATTGGAAAGTTGTAAAGTTGATACTCAGGTATCTTAAAGGAAGCTTAGATAAATGCTTGTGTTTTGGAGAATCAAATCCAATCTTTAAGGGTAATACAAATGTTGATATGGCAGGTGACCTTGATAACAAAAAATCCACTACTGGATATTTGTTTACTTTTTTGGGGGGAGCTATAGCATGGCAATTAAAGTTGCAGAAGTGTTTTGCACTGTCTACAACTGAAGTTCAGTACATTGCGGCTATAGAAGCCGGCAAGGAGATGATATGACTCAACCAATTTCTTCAAGAACTTGAATTGCAACACATGGAGTATATTGTCTATTGTGAAAGCCAGAGTGTAATAGACTTGAGCAAGAACTTCATGTACCAGAACAATGACAAACCACATCGATGCCAGATATGATTGGAATCGTGAGGAAGTGGAGAGTGAATTATTTCACGTAAAAAAAGATTTACACAAGTGAAAATCCTGCAGATAAGCTGATCAAAATGATACCAAAAGACAAGTTTGAGTTATGCAAAGAACTTATCGGTATGAGCTCTCTCTAAAGAAAATAATGTTATCTCTTTCCGGTGAACGAGTCTGGAGTGGGAGATTTGTAGGGTCCATACCCATTATAGATAAACTAAAGGAAAGTTGAGATGACAAATGTTGAAAAGGAAATTGCTGCAAGAGTTGAAAACTGATAGATTTGGTGGTTGGCAAATCGGTAAGATTTGCAACCTTTAGATGAAATTTGCTACATTTGTCTATGTCATCAGTGACATAGGCATGATTTTCTCTTCCAATAAATAGAGCATTCTTGATCATTTTTAATACACTAAGATAGAGAGAAAAAATATTTGAGAGCAAAGTGAGGTATTTCATAGACTATAAAAGAAAAATAGTCTATGAAGAAAAATAGAGTGTGAGTGATATTATAGTAAGGTGGTAAATCAAAAGAGTGTTATTCCTTTTGAGTGTGTTGTATTTATTTTGAATATTATATTTGTGACTACACAGTGTAAAAATTCCTTGATATAGTGATATCAGCTGCTCCTCTTGGCCCATGGTTTTTTCATTATTTAAAACGGTGTCCATATAAAAATTCTTGGTGTCATTGTTTTCCCATTTTATTTTCATTATTTTGACCTTATATATTTTTGTGTTAGTCCACGTTTTCCCAACAAACTATTATCAGAGCAAGGTTTTATCTGAGTATGCTCTGTGGTTGCAGCACAATTTGAACTTTCACATAGAAAAATATTTACTTTGGTTTGCAAAAGCTATATTTTGTAGGGAAAATGATGGAAGTCAATACAAGTAGGATTGTTACTTTAAATGGTGTTAATTATGTCATTTAGAAGGAAAAAAATAGAAGATTTGCTTTATCTAAAAAAATTTATATCAAAGAGTATTTACCACTTTAAAGCCTGATAATAAAATCAGTGAAGAGTGAAATCTCTTGCATAGACAGGTTTGTGGATTTATTAGGCAATGGGTTGATGATAATGTGTTGAACCATATTTCTGGAGAAACACATGGTCGAATCCTATGGGAGCATCTTGAAAGTATGTATGCTTGGATGAGTAAAAATAATAAGATGTTCTTGATAGAGAAAATGCTAAGTATAAAATGTCAAGATCGTTCTCCGATGACAGATCACCTGAATAATTTTCAGGGGATCATGAATCAATTATTTGCTACGGGCAAAAAGTTTGATGAAGAAATTTAAGGCTTGCTTCTACTTGGTTCCCTACCAGACTTTTGGGAAACATTTAAAACTTCTTTATCGAATTCTACTACAGATGGTGTATTCTCTATGGATTTTGCCAAGAGGAATGTCTTGAACGAAGTGATGAGAAGAAAATCTCTAGGTTCTTCTTCATCGGATGTCCTAGTGGCTGGCCCTAGGGGGAGAAACAAAACCCGTGGTTCTCAGAATAGAGAACATATCAGGAGAAAATTGAGAGGCAAACTTAAGAATATTGAGTGCTATCTTGTTACCGTCCTTGATGCAGATCTGATAAATATTGCTTGTCAAGAGTAAAGCTGGGTGTTGGAAACTGGTGCCGCATCTCACGTGACATTAAGAAATAATTTTTTCTCTTCCTATACTCCTGGTGATTTTGGAACCTTGAGAATGGGTAATGAGACTGTATCTAGGGTATTGGTACAATTTTTCGTGAAACTAGTGTTGGAACTAAACTAGTTTTAAACAATGTGAAAGATGCACCTAATGTTTGTCTGCACCTAAATTATGTTGGTGTTTTGAATGATGAAGAATATATTAGTGCCAACGGTGATGGAAAGTGGAAACTCATTAAGGGTTCCTTGATTGTAACTTGTGGCAATAAAGGTCATGGTCTATAATGGACTACGACTTTTACTTGTGTTGATATGGTGAATGCGATTGAGAGCGATAACTCTTCAACGTTATGGCACAAGAGGCTTAGCCACATCAGTAAGAAATGACTTAATGTTCTGGCTAAGAAGAAAATGTTGTCAAATTTCCAAAGTACTAAATTAGAAAGGTTTGGGCACTGTTTGAATGGAAAAAATAGAGTTTCATTTAAGTCTAACCCTCCTTCAAGAAAGACAGATTTGCTTGAGTTAGTGCACTTTTGTTTATGCAGTCAAATGAAGACAAGGACAATGAGTGGTGCACTCTACTTTGTCCCTTTTATTGACGACTACTCGAGAAAACTTTGGGTCTGTGTCTTAAAGATTAAAGACCAAGTGTTAGGTGTCTTCAAGCAGTTTTAGTCTTCAGTTGAAAGAGAAACTGGAAAGAAACTGAAATATATTCGTACTGATAATGGTGGTGAATATTGTAGACTCTTTGACAAGCATGAGTGAAGAAGGGTCTTATGTTACCATTTTTTGTGGTAAAGAAGATGTTCTTGTTCTTCCATTCCCCAAACCCACTTCAGCTTTCAAGATTGGGTTGGTGTTCCGATAGGAGAATACTGCAAGCATCAAGGTATTAGACACTAGAAGACTCTTCAGATTAATGATTTAGCTGAGAGGATGAACATGACCTTGATGTGAAGAGTTAAATGTTTTCTTTCTGAAGCAAAGTTGCCGAACTCATTTTGGCGTGAGGCTTTATTGACCGTTGCACATGTTATTAATCTTTCTCCTACTGTTTCTTTGCAAAGTGATATTCCAAATAGACTTTGGTATGGAAAGGATGCTTTTTAGGAACATGTGAGAGTATTTGGTTGCAAATCTTTGTATATATGTCGAAAGATGAGAGGTCAAAGTTAGATGCTAAGACAAGGTAGTGCATATTCATTGGATATCACCTTGATGAATTTGGTTACAAGCTATATGATCCAATTGAGAAGAAACTTGTGAGAAGCCATGATATTGTAAAGTCTTCAAGTTTTGATGACATAGTTCATCTTGATGAAGTTCCTCACACAAGTGTACATGATGTTGTTGGGCTTGATGATCATGGTGATGTCCATAATCATGTATCAGATCAACACGATGATGTTGATAATAATAATGATGTTGTTATTGATAATCCTCATTCTCATGACGTTGTGGACGAATCAAATATTCCACTTAGGAGGTCCATAAGACAACAAGTTCCTTTCTCTCGTTATTCACCTAATGAGTATGTATTACTCACGGATAAGGAAGAACCTGAATGTTATGTGGAGGCCATAGAAGACAAGCACAAGGATCAATGGATTGAAATCATGCAAGATAAGGTGAAGTCTTTGCATGAGATCCACACTTATTTGTTGCTAAAATTCCCAAGGGCATAAGAGCTTTGAAGAACAAGTGGGTGTTTAAAGTTAAAGTTGAAGAACACAATTTGAAGCCCAGATACAAAGCTAGATTGGTTTTTAAGTGATTTGGTCATAGAAAGGGTATTGAATTTGATGAAATATTTATTCCTGTTGTGAAAATGTCCTCCATTAATACAATTATAGGTTTAGTTGCTAGTCTTAATTTAGAGATTAAGCAGATGGATATAAATGCGGTGTTCCTTCATGGTGACCTAGAAGAAGAGATTTATATGGAACAACCTAAGGGTTCAAAGTAAATGATAAAGAAAATTTTGTGTGCAAACTAATAAAGAATATCTATGGCCTAAAGCAAGCTCCTAGATAGTTGTACAAGAAGTTTGAATATGTTATTGGGGAGCAAGGCTACAAGAAAACTTTCAGATCATTGCATATTTGTACAAAAAAAATTTGACGATATTTTTATCATCTTTTTATTGTATGTGGATGCTATGTTGATTGTGGGCAGGAAAACTTCCAAGATTGTCGAGTTGAAGAAAAAGTTGTGTAAGTCTTTTGCTATGAAAGACTTAGTTCATACCAAAAAAAATTTGGGCATGAGAATTACTCGTCTCAGAGATGAAAGGAAGATTTACCTGTCATAGAAAAAGTACATTGAACGTGTATTGGAGCACTTCAATATGAAGAATGCTAAGCCTGTTAGCACACCTCTTGTTGGTCATATGAAGTTAAGCAAGATGATGTGTCCTACATCTAGGGAGGAAAAAAAGAGCATGGCCAAAGTTCCATATTCCTCCGTCGTCGGAATTCTAATGTATGCAATGGTATGCACTAGACCTGATATTGCTCATGTAGTTGATGTTGTCAGCAAATTTTTTGACAATCACGGAAAAGAGCATTGTGAAGCTGTGGAGTGGATAATATGGTATCTTATAGGAAGGTCAGATGAATACTTGTGTTTTGGAGTATCAAATACAATCTTGAAGGGCTATACAGATGATGATATGACAGGTGACCTTGATAACAGAAAATTCACTACTGGATATTTGTTTACTTTTTCAGGCGGAGCTTTATCATGGCAATTGAAGTTGCAGAAGTGTGTTGTCTACAACTGAAGTTGAGTATATTGCGGCTATAGAAGCCGGCAAGGAGATGATATGAATCAAGTGATTTAATGAAGAACTTGGATTGCAACAGATGGAGTATGTTGTCTATTGTGACAGTCAAAGTGCAATAGGCTTGAGCAAGAACTCCATGTACCATGAAAGGACCAAACACATCGATGTTAGATATGATTGGATTCGTGAGGAAGTGGAGAGTGGATAATTTCACATAAATAATATTCACACAAGTGAAAATTCTGTAGATATGCTGACCAAGACGATAGCGAAAGACAAGTTTAAGTTATGCAAAGAACTTGTCGGTATGAGCTCTCTTTAGAGAAAATAGAGATACCTCCTTTCGGTGAATGGATCTGGAGTGGGAGATTTGTAGGGTCCATACCCATTATACATAAACTAAAGGGAAGTTGAGGCAACAAATGTTGAAAAGGAAAATGCTGCGAGAGTTGAAAAATGATAGATTTGGTGGTTGACAAATTGGCAAGATTGGCAATATTTTGTTGAAATTTGCTACATTTGCCTATGTCATCAGTGACATAGGCATGATTTTATCTTCCTATAGATAGATCATTCTTGCTCATTTGTAATACACCAAGATAGAGAGAAAAAATATTTGAGAGCAAACTGAGGTATTCCATAAACTATACAATAAAAATAGTATGTGAAGAAAAATAGAGTGTGAGAGATATTTTGGTAAGGTAGTAAATAAAAAGAATGTTATTCCTTTTGAGTGTGTTGTAGTCACTTTGAATATTATATTCGTGAATACACAGTGTAAAAATTTCTTGTTATAGTGATATCAGTTGCTCCTCTTGGCTCGTGATTTTTCTCTTAATTAAAAGGGTTTCCATGTAAAAATTAAATGTGTCATTGTTTTTCCATTTTATTTTTATTATTTTGACTATATATATTTTTGTGTTAGTTTGCGTTTTTCCAACACTACTGAAATTGAAAATTTTCTCAACCCTTCTACGTTCCACCACGATGTGCTAACCATTTAAGGATGGCAATGGGGCGGGGCGGGTGAGGAGCGGATTGGGTTTAGACATATGCAGAGTAGACAGATTTAGACATATGCGCGTGCGGGTGGGGCGGGCGGGCGGGAGGAGCAGGTTAAATTTAAAACTTTCAACTTTATGCGGGGCGGTGTGGGTGCGGGTACGGGATAGGGAGCTTGTAATATTTACAAGGATATAGTTTCAACATTTCAAGCTGTTTTTATTCGTTGCCTTGTTCTTTTCCTCCATCGGTTCTCTGTTACTTCAACTTTTTATCACTTATTCTATTATTTTTTTTGATAAAATCACTTACTTTCTGATGTTATCATTTTTATTGAGTGTATTTATTTAATTTGAAATTTAAATCTCATTATAATTTGAAATTTGAAATTCAACTTTGGTGGAATTAATAAAAAGAAACTTTCACTTGCGGGGTGAGGTGGGTGGATGTGGGTGGACGTGGGTGAAAGTGCTTATGTGGGGTGGAGCGGAGCGGATTAAAATTTTGCAGGTGAAGACATAACCTGCCCCGCCCCATCGCCATCCCTATAACCATTCCGGTGGATTACCGCATTGATCACCATGCCGCAGTGACTTCTGCTTTAAGGACTTTGCCAAAACTCATATATTCTTCATCTTGTGCAATTTCACTCATAATCACCAATATTTATAGGAGAGAAATAGCCTAAATTAGTTAAATTTATCATAACCAACACAAGTTATTTGTATCTCACTGATTCAAAGCAAAATAAGGTGATACTGACACCCATTGCTATAACTTGTCTGAGTGAACCAACTAACATGACCATTACGTGTGACATGTTTGGGAAAAGATGAAATTTATTCATAACATAAGTGAAGTCTTTAAGATGAATTTTATTCATAAAGCTTTCACTAAATTCAAAATATTTAATCATAAAATATCTAATAAATAGGATATGATGTCATTATTTATATAATAGATAGACACATATGTGACCCTTTAAACTTGTTCATATTTTTCTCTTAGCACTTAGAGGCTGTTTGTGTAACACCCCAGAAAATTTTGAGCTAAGACTTGAACCATCCTTCATACTGAGTAAGTTTTTATCAAGGAATTTAATTTTTTCCTAAGTTTTAAGGTCACTAGATGTAGCACCTTGAGTTCCAAAAAGAACTAAATTGGAAATAGCAAAATCTGAAATTTTACCAGTTATGCTTAAGTTATGAGTTTTGGGTCAACTTCAAATGCCCATAACTCTCAGTACATAATGATTTAGGTGTACCATGAGATAAAAAATGAAAGGTCTTTGAATTATCTTTCCAAAAGCTACCGAGTTTGCTAAGTTTCGAGGTCGGATGAGTGAGATATGCCCTTTTGAAGTCAGGTTGTCCAATTAAGAAAAGTTACCCAAAAATAGTGAGGGGTATTTTGGTCTTTTCCTTACCAGATCAGATTTAATTCATTTTTAGTAAGGTTTTAAGGGTTTAATCCTATTAGGTTCAGTTTTATAATCCTAATATACGCCTAGGGTTTTAGTTGAGAGTTCAA
>JAJONR010004771.1:0-65377 GCA_029582245.1 Solanum etuberosum | reverse complement strand
TCTTTATAAAAAAAAACTATGATGACCAAATTAATTTGCATGCACTTTAATTAATTATCTATCGAGCATATTACATTCCATAAAAATAATATAATTATACTTAAATTTAATTATCAAATGATTTTCCAAACAGCTCCATAAAATAAATATATCCAACAAGGTAGCTTAGGAGCATCAATGATGAGTAAACATGTTAGACCAAATAAATTCATATGATTTTATTTTCGACCAAAAAATAATAATTCATATGATATAGTTATAGTTAGAATTCGTTCGCATAAATATTATTATTGAGAGACATTCTTTATTAAGAACTTTTTTATATTATTAACGCAAACTTAAATATTTTTATTAGGAAAAAGAATTCTATTCATTGATCATACCTCTTACCTCTTGAATTTAGATTTTGAAGTCACAAATTCCCAATCAAACTATTCATATTTTTACATTAAAAACTTAACCTAGCACAATGTCCAAAAGAACCGAAAACCTAGTCAACAAATATATCCACGTTGGATTTATAAAAATAAAATAATTAACATAAATTATGCAGTGATGGAACTGTTTTATCCTTAATAAGAAATTTCAAATTCAAATTTTGAGTATGGAGAAAATCACGTTGGAGCGTCACCATCAAATGAGCCTTACAGTGCATAATTCGAATTTAATCGGAGCTACAATAATAAGAAAATAAAAAAATAATTGAGAACTGACATGGTACAACGTTGACATAATGCCAACTCAGCATATGGGTCCCACACCAAATAAGTCCCAAGTCGTACTTTGAATTAAAGAGAGTGTTTGACACGCGCTAACAAGACCGTGTGGTTCAGGTTAAAAATCTTTGCCACTTGCAAAGGAAAATCTTACTTTACGTTTTACTATTCACCAAACTCCCACTCGCTTCATATAACGCGTGAATCACGCGCCTCTATTACAAAAGAAATTCTTTTGAGTGTTGAATTATTTTTATTAGTAAAGAAAATTTTACTTTTAATACATATTTTGACATAATTTATCTCCATCTTTGAGACATATTTAAGGTCTAACATTACATTCTATCTCTTTAAATATTCGATTTTATGAAATTATACTGATATATTATTAACATAGCTAGACACTATGTAAAAAAAGTAGTCTGAACCACAAAATATCTTGCTTTAGTAGAGTTTGAAAAGGGAATCGTATCTCAAGAGATATGATGTAGACAGTCTATTTTAATGTAAATGATTGTCTTCACGTGCTGAATATGTGACCTATAGATCAGATAAAGACAACTTTACGGTATTCCAAAACTCATGTTAAAAAAAATTAAAAAATATCCCCCAACCATGTACACCTTCATATGGACCCCACTTACCCACCCACCCTCCAGCACATAATCTGATTACATAATAGTACAATCTCTCTCTCTCAAGATAATACAGCTTTTTACATTGTACATGTATTATGTATATATATATATCTTTTAGCACCTTCTTCTTCTTCAAAAGAGTAGATTCCCCAAAAGATTACTCTTTTTTGGTTTTGTTTTTTTAACTATTACTTTTTTCAGAGAGCTTTGGAGCTTGAAAAAAGTGAACCCAAATTTTTTAACCATCTTTTACCCTTATAACTCAGATTCATGTTCTCAGCTTTGCTTGTCACTTTCTTTAAGGTACAAAAATTCAACCTTTTCTTTCTTTTTTCTTTTCTCCCTTTTTTTTTGTGTGTTATGTATCAAAGTTTAAAACTTTTTTCTTTCTATTATTAAATAACTCTTTTCTTGACATTTCTACAAAAGACCCTTTTTTTAACATTAATTTATCTCTGTGTGTTTTTATTGAAAGTTGAAATGTCTCCAAGGGTTGGGAAGTTAGGAATAGCTTTGTTTATGTTTGACTAAATATTGGAACATTTCAACCTTCAAAGCTGCCAACTTTGGTTTTTTTCTTTCTGATATGTGTAGTTGTTTGGGTTGAAAACTTTGTGCTTAAGATTCTTGAATTTTAGGATTTCAAAGGTTTGATCAGCTGAGTTAATTGAATCTTTCCAAATTGAGGGTCTTTCCTGAAAAGACCAAATCTTTGTTTTTATTTGTAGAGTGATTGACTTTTGCAGCAGTCTATAAGTTTTTGGTTTATGCTAAGAAGTTTTTGTTTACCAGATGGATGGTTTTTGCAGTAACAAGAAATTGTAAGTAGTGAAATTGAGGCTGCAACTGAGTAGAAAAGCAGGAAAAGATTTGATTTTTTTGGGGGGTGAGAGATATGGAGAGAAAAGATGGAGAGCATTGGAGGGAGATGGTGAAAAGAATGCTTCCTCAGGGAGGGGATGGGGAAAATATTGAATATTCAATAGCAATGGAGTATACTGGTCCTTTGTTGTCACATGAGGTTCCTAAAGTAGAGCCTCTTGATGTGAATTCTAGTGCAATTCCAATAGCAGAACCTCTTTCAGAATCAAGAAGATCATTGAGCAATGGTGTTGCCCCGGTTATCGAACCTATTCCGCTGCCGGTATCTCGTATTGCTGGTGTAACAAGTCCCCCTAGTCATAGTCCAAGGGTATCTTATAGTTCTGAGTCTCAAGTGTCTGTCTTGCAGAACCCTGATTCTTCTTCAGGTTCTCCGTCAGCATCCCCGGGTTCAGTGCTGAATCACCAGGGGAGAAGAGCCCCAGTAGTCACCTTTGTTGATAGATCTGAAAGAGTAACGGGGGAAATTGAGAATCAAGTCTTTCCTGAATATGTTGGAGTTTCTAAGGAAAGGAAGAAGAATAAGAAGTCAAGAGTCTGTCATAGGTGTGGAAAAGGGAAGTGGGAAAGTAAAGAGTCTTGCTTGGTTTGTGATGCAAAGTATTGTAGCAATTGTGTGCTTAGAGCAATGGGTTCAATGCCTGAAGGGCGGAAATGTGTGAGTTGCATTAGCCAGCCAATTGATGAGTCAAAGAGGTCCAAACTTGGTAAAAATTCGAGAGTCTTATCGCGTTTGCTTAGTCCTTTGGAAGTCAAGCAGATAATGAAAGCAGAAAGAGAATGTGCTGCTAATCAGCTCCGCCCAGAACAGCTGATTGTGAACGGATTTCCTTTAAAGCCAGATGAGATGGCAGAACTCTTTGGGTGCCTTTTACCTCCTAGGAAGTTGAAGCCTGGGAGGTATTGGTATGATAAGGAATCTGGACTATGGGGAAAGGTAATCTTTTGTGTTGAGTTAAATCAAGTTCTGTTATTTATTTCTTATGTTAGAAAGAAGATGCTAATATCGTTTCGATTATTAAACAGGAAGGAGAAAAACCAGACAGAGTTGTCAGTTCAAACCTAAATTTTACGGGAAAACTTAGTGCTCATGCTAGCAATGGAAGTACTCAGGTTTACATTAATGGCCGAGAGATAACAAGACGTGAACTCCGAGTGCTGAAGGTTTGTTCTTTTTATTACAATTAATCGTGCATATGCCTAAACATATGTATGGCAATATATTTAATTCTAGAATTGTTGTTATCCACATTTTAAAAGCCACCTTCTATTTACTAACCTGTTGTTATGTGTTCATGACAGCTTGTTGTTATGTGTTCATGACAGCTTGTATGTTTGAATTTAGTGAAGAATACCTCCCCATTCTTTAGTATGATATTGTCATTTATTGAGATTCTATAAATTTTGTCGCTTTTTTTTTCCACCCAGCAATGAAGCTGGATTAACTTTCTTTCCCTATTTATGCTCCAATTATGTGTTTTATCCCGTCCCTCCAATCTGTCGTCGTTTGGTACGTGGGATAAGGATAATAATCCTGGGAGAAAAATTGGTATTAACTTTATCTCATGTTTGGTTTGAGGTATTAGCTAATCCAGTGATTGTTTTATCCCACCATTTGCACTAAAATGGTGGGATTACTATCCCAAGTAATCCCATATAGAAGGTGCGGTAAAATAACCCCATGGGATATCCTTGCTTATCCCATCTCGCATACCAAACAGGAATTTCATTGATGGTAGATATTAATAACATCCATGCATATAATCATTTATAGGTCTTAGATTCTTTCCTTTTTATCTGTTCATGGGATGAATTTTGCTGGTTGAAAGTGGTGAGTCATACCTCCCAATTCTTCTCTTAAATTTTTTGCATATGGAGATGCCATAACTTTTACAACTTCTGTTCACCCGATCTATACACTTTCTCAATATATTATTTCTCCATTCATTTGTTTCTGCTCTTTCCTTCTAAGCTGTCAAACTATTGTAAGATTTCACTAATACTGAAAATTAATAATGTATGTCCATAAAATCATTTATAGCTCTGAGTGTCTTTACTTTCATCTTAGATGATCGTGAAAAGTAACATTTTTTGCCTTATATAGTAGATTTTAGTTGTCGTTTTCTAGAGCTAGTGCATTAAGTAGCTTTGACATCTTTAAATTTGTATTTTGCTTTTAACTATCCGAGCTGTAGTTATTTGACTGATTGTCATTCTACAATCTACAATTTTGGATCTAAACAGATTTGCCTTGTACCTTCTCACAAAAGGAAAGAAATGGGTTCCACCTGACCTTTACCCTTTTTCAAGCACTTCTATTATTCCCTTAAACTTCTTCTTGTTCTTTTCTTTTTTTTGGCTAAAATAGTAGAATCTCAAGTATCCCGGTGAATCATGTTAAACGTCTGGAACTTTCCAAAATGAACCTTTCCTTGTCAATCACCGCAACATAATCAATCAGCCAGGTTTGTCATTATTGAGCTCAGAATCTAAAAGAAGTATCTCCAGAGTGTAGTTACCTCACAGAAAAGCTCCATGCACCATATATGTAAAAAACCAATGGAACAACCTAATTTACCATTATTTTTCAGCCTGTTTGAAATAATGGTAACAATCACCTATTGAGAAGATAGTCATATTCTTCCATGTTCTTATAGCCCAGTTCTCAATCAACTCTTCGAAGCCTGGTGCTGGTAGTTTCGATCAAACCTGTCTACCGCACATAGACTTCATTGGTTCCAGAGATTTCAGTGATACCCAATTCAAGATGATCCAATGTCGATGTTACATGACTGCCTGATCCAGACTAGCTCATACGTTGTTATAGCTTTCAACTTAAGGCCCTTCGATTGACCTTTCTTCAAATGATTTTCTTCCTAGAATGAAACTTTGTGCATGCTTATTTGTTTCCTCATCCTTTTAGGTACAATGAGTCCTGACATAAGTTTCATTTCAGTTTGCAAAAGTGCAATGCCCTCGTGACACTCACTTTTGGGTATATGATGATGGTCGTTACGAGGAAGAAGGACAAAACAACATTCGGGGTAACATATGGGAAAAGGTAGCACATCGAATTGAATGTAGGGTATGGTTTCAACTATGTCACTCAATGAAGTTTTTGATTTTATATCTAATAATTTATATTGACATGCAGGCAACAACAAGGTTTGTTTGCTCTCTGTTTTCCTTGCCTGTACCACATGGTCAATCCTATGGACAGAGAGACGAGCCTAGCAATTATACTACTGTTCCAAATTACTTAGAGCAGAAAAGGGTTCAAAAGCTACTTTTACTAGGGCTTGAAGGTTCTGGAACAAGCACTATTTTCAAACAGGTATTGGCCTTATGCAGCATTCCTTTTTCAGGAAAAAAGGGTTATATTTTTCTTGATTAATTATTGAACTCAAGCTTCTTTCTATATATAGGTCAAATCTCTAAGATTTTTATCTTGGAGATTTTATCTTCGCTCTGCGTACGTTAACTGTTTTCAGATCTCTGTAGTATAGCTTGCTAAGTTGCCGGTTCATTTGTTCTATGGACTTGAATCTGCTAGCATCCACATATTTCGTTTTGCTGCCAGAAATTTTTCTAGCATCATATTGCAGCCCAATTCCCCAATCAGTTTGGGATTCGAGGCTTGGTTAATTGATTGGTTGATATATTGAGGCTGAGTTATTTTGCTTATGAATCAAATTAGATGACTTACTATAACGACAAGAACATTGGTATCTCTAGTATTCTGGTTAAATTTCACCATTGATATTAGCCATCATAAACGAGGTACAAATGGAACCATTTATTAGTCATAAATTTAAATGGGATAAATTGTAAAATGAGGATCGACAGGAAAGAGATATCATAGTGGTGAGGGTTCTCCTCCTCCAACCTTCGGTTTGAGTCCATAAGGGAGCTCAGTAGGAAAACCATTGTTCATCTCCTAGCTAAGGGGTTTCGGGTAAGGTGGGGGTAGTGTTTACCATATAATTTTCTTTTTTGTAATACTCCCTCCTTTTCAAAAAGAATGATCCCTTTCATTTTTTGGCAACACTTTAATTTCAACTTTCCACGTGGCATGTTTAAGGCAACAAGATTAAAGGGCATTTTGGCACATTTGACATAACTTTGATTTAGGACCACAAGATTGAAAAGTCTTCTTTATTTTTTTATATGTTTGAACAGGACAGATAATTGAGAAAATATTGGATTGAAGAGGCTTTACTGAGAAGTATAAAAGTGGGATACATGAAAATTTGGATGTAGTATAAAAAAATCTTATCTTTTCTTGTAGTTAAAAAGACATTTCTTAAGGCTAGCGGAAAGCAGAAATGCTTGCTTAATGTGAAGGGAAGGAGTGTCAGGTTTATTGACAATGTATTGAGAGGTTGATCATGTATTTGCATGTCTCTATAGTGCTATTCCCTTTTCTCCTCCTCCGTTGTTTTATCCTTTGCTCCCTTCCTGCTCTGTGGTATAATTTATTATTGCATTCTGAACGTGAAATAAAATGCTTGCTGTATAATGCCTTTCTTTACCATTTAAGTGTTTGTTGGTGCTCCTTTCTGTCTATCATTTGTGTATACTCATTTGCTTCTGCTTACAACCTTATTGTGTAGGCGAAATTTTTGTATGGAAACACGTTTACCTCTGAAGAAATTCAAGACATCAAGTTGATGATTCAAAGCAATGTTTACAAGTATCTGAGCATTCTTCTTGATGGAAGGGAGCGCTTTGAGGAGGAGGCTTTAGCAAGAGTAAATGTGGAAGGTAATTTAAAATATATACTTAAAGTATTGATAGAAAGGTGCTGTGCTAATTAACAAAGAGTTTCGCTAGATGCGTTAGACTGACAGTTATCAGCTGGACTTGCAGGCTTTGCTCCCCTCCATCCTCCCCCATACCTTTGAAATCCATTTCCACTTGTGGCAAATTGTGCCAAAAGTGGAGCTCTTACCCCCTCATAACTAAATTGCAGAAGAAGAGAAGTATGTTATATGCACCAAGTTTCATCTACCAATAGTCAAATCTGCTCAACAGATATATTGGCATTTTTATTCTGTAAAATTCTCGAAAATGAAATTTAGTTGGATTTATATGTATCTTGTGGATTGAGGTTTTCGTTTCTGTGGTTTCGGACGTCAAAAACTCATGTCAGTCTACCCCCATTCTATGCATTTATTTCTCTCAAATCTCCTCTGAATGTCCCTTCTACGGAAAAGAGAAGAGGGAATTAGCTTGTAATTGCATAAACATTCAGACTGGCATATAGGATGGGATAGCTTAGGTCCTCTTCTTGTCAATCCCTTCCTTCCAATTGTGACTGAAATTGATCCTTTGTTGTGTGCTTGTGCCTTGCTGCTGTAAACAATTTTAAGAGAGAGTGCAAGATCTTGTCTATTCTTGATCAAGTTCTTTTCAAAGAAAAGAATCTTCAAGGAGTTCAGCTAACTGGTACTTCTTCAGTTATTGATACTCCTTTTTCACATTCGATCAAATTCAAAGATCGTTATGTCTCTAACAGTCTTCCCTAATATCATATGGAAATTAAATACTGCATACCAGTTTCGTAAGGTTTAAAATATCCTTTTGTAAACTGGGGTGGATGTTTGTTTTTCATTGTCCACTATTAGCAGCTGGCAATGGCATGGGCAAAGGACCAAGTGGCTGCACTTTACTAACTGATCTCAATTTTTATAGGTTGTAACACAGAATCTGTGGAAGACAGCCAGTGTGTCTATTCCTTAAATCAAAGGTTGAAGCATTTCTCTGATTGGCTACTGGATATTATAGCCACCGGAGATTTGGATGCTTTCTTCCCTGCAGCAACACGTGAATATGCTCCGTTGGTTGAAGAGGTCTGGAAGGATCCTGCTATACAGGAAACATACAAGAGAAGAAATGAGCTTCATTTTCTTCCAGATGTGGCGGATTACTTCTTGAGCAAGGTATTTTGCATATGACTCATTTTAACCAACCTATAGTCTTTGTAATTAGTTCAGTCCACAAACATACTTTTTGCTAACTGTCTCGGATGTTTATGGAGGAATTATTTCAAGTATCTAGTTGATCCCAGTGGTGGACTTAACACTTTAACTTTTCACCTACTAATTTCATCTAACCGTATTCTAGCTTCGTATATCCGTTGTGTGCTATAATAAGACCTATATCAAGATGTTTTCTCTAAAGATTCTATTAACCTATTCTTTTGATAAATAAGTTTGTAGTTATTTGTTCCCTGATCTTTTTAGTAATTCTCTTTTCACTTTTGGGGTGAGTGCCGATGTACCTTCATAGACATTCTAATGTTGACTGCTAGAAGGTCATTCCTTCAATGATTGTAGAATCTAGATCATTCCCCAAGGCACTATAATTCTTACGTAGCCCCACTTCTCTTTATTCTTGATTACACTTTCTGGAATGAGTTGATTTTGCTCATCATTGTGGAAGGTAAAAATGAATATTTAACTTGTCTCTTTTTAGGCTGTGGAGGTATCAAGCAATGAGTATGAACCTTCGGAGCAAGACATTCTGTATGCAGAAGGAGTTACGCAAGGGAATGGGTTGGCCTTTATGGAGTTCCAATTGGATGATCGTAGCCCAATGTCTGAAACCTATGGAGACAATCTGGAAGCTCCTCCCCCTCTCACCAGGTAACCATTCTCCCTCTACTATGATGTTTGTATTTGTTGTCTGTGAAGCTACAATCCAGTAGTGTTTTTTTTTGATAAATGCACCAACGGTACATACATTCACATGTCTAATAGTCTATAAGACTCTAGGGACATAGACTAAAGTACTAATCAGCATCAGAACTGCAATTGAAATATTTTAATAGAGTATAGCCTCTTTGAAACAATATTAGTGTACTTATACAAGTTATGATTATCTTTGCTTGCCATGATTTTGGTAATTATGCTTTCTCTCTTTTCGAACAGATATCAGCTAATTCGACTAAATGCCAAAGGAATGAATGAAGGATGCAAGTGGGTGGAGATGTTTGAAGATGTCCGTGTCGTAGTATTCTGTGTTTCCCTTGGTGATTATGATCAGATGTGGGTTGCTCCAGAGGAAAATGGTAGCGGTGCACTACTTCAGAACAAGATGATACATAACAGGGAACTTTTCGAAACAATGATCAGGCATCCTTGTTTCAAAGAGACCCCATTTGTTTTAGTTTTGAACAAGTATGACCTGTTCGAGGAAAAGGTCAACCGTGTGCCATTGGGCGCTTGTGAATGGTTCACTGATTTCAGTCCACTGAGACCTCACAACAATAGCCAGTCACTAGCTCACCAAGCATATTACTATGTTGCAATGAAGTTCAAAGGTCTCTATGCTTCCCTCACAAGTAGAAAGTTATTTGTGTGGCAAGCTCGGGCTAGGGAACGAATAACTGTTGATGAGGCATTCAAGTATATAAGGGAGGTCGCGAAGTGGGACGAGGAAAAAGAAGAAACCTACAATGTTGGAGCAGAAGATTCATTTTACAGTACAACCGATATTAGCTCGTCTCCTTTCATCCGACAGGAGTGAAATAACTTAAGACATATGTTGATATTGTAGATTAGGACAAATAGAGAGAGAGAGAGAGAGGAATGTAATATGGAAATAAGTTGTATTTACATTTTTTGCCATCGCGTTTTCATGGTTTTAACAGAGATAATGGTGTTGTTTCAAGTGAATATCTGGAGTTTGTGCCATCCTAGTGTATGTTCTGAGGCTCTTCAAAGAGATTTTTGATGGCAATACAAGGTTGACAATAAATACTTGTTTGCATTCTACCTCATTTTTCTGTTGTAAATGTAAATGTAGATGTTGCTTTTAATTGACATGAGCGCGTTATTTTTTCAAATATCATTTTTCACTTTGAAAACAAAATTACTTTTTTCAAATACTCATAATTTTCATAGTAAAACGGGGAATTAGTATATACTCATTTCTTCCTTTTGCTTTTAACTGATACGAGCAGGATACTTGCTTTATTTGGTGTAAACAATTTGTGTATTTTGTATCACACAGCGCAGAGAAACACATCCTAGTTTGGCTATAATAGCAGTAAATTAATAAATTCTCTAAGATATCAGATAAATTAAGGTAAAAATATTCTTAAGAATAAAGTACGATTATTAGATAACAAGTAAAAAAACAAAACGAGAAATTACACCAAATTGCTCATCTTTTTATCGTTATATAACGATGAATTTAACCATACAATATAATAAAATTTAAGTAACAATTAAAACAGACATACTACTGTGAATATTAGGTGGTTATTGATTATTTTTTTTAAAAACAGACAAGTGCACCACATAAAAGCTTAGTGGATCTGATAAGGTTATTGATTGTGAAATGACTAATCCACCACTTAATTAAGCTTAGTGAATATTCACCTCCCTTGTTTTTTACTATATAAGTTGTTTCATCGCAATATAGTTATTCTATATCTATCCTATTTTATGTAATACATACTCATTAAAAAAATGTAAAACTTTTATCACCATTCGTTTAACATACTTTCGATGCTTTGCATATATTTAACGAGTTAAAATTATGCATCGTCAATATAAATTATATCTTTATACTATCAAATCATTTATAAGACTCTAAAATATAAAATTTCTTTACAATATGTAAATTTTTATATCGACTATTTTATATAATTTAAAACATGACTTACATATTAAAATCTTCTTTTAAGTTTTAAAATTATGTGACCAATCAAATACTTCATATAAAATAACATAGGAGGAGTACTAATAATAATAATTGTAAGAGATGCTATCCACTTGAGTGTCACAACTAATAAATGCATTCATTTAGCAGATAAACTTCACCAACAGAATGATGATAGCAACACAAGTAAATCATGACCAACAAAACTAAACCAAACAACTACTACATTAACAATTATGGATAAGGAATCAAAAAAGGGAGAAAAAAAATGCTAAGCTCGAACTCTTCAAAAATGTCAATAGTTGTATGTCGAATTCTTCATAAGTAGCGTATTTTTAAAAAATTGAACACGAAAACGACATCAAAAGTGAAAAGTGTTGTGCAGACAATACTCATGGTCCAACAAAAAGTAATCAATACATAGAGTGAAACCTGTGAGCTAAAAAGTGACTTCTAAGTGAAGTAAAGACACCCCTTTTTTCCTCTATAAAAAACCCTTTAACTCACAAGAATTCAATCCAAAAAACATAACACAAAATGGTTTTCAAGTTGAGACCTTTTTGCACTTTGCTTCTTATTCTTGTCTTCATTTTTTTAAGTTCAACAGTTCATTCATCAACTTTTGTTCATAGGAAACATGGCATAAGATATGTTCATGGAGTCCATCAAAGGTGGAAAAAGGAGCCATGGATGAATCATGGAAGCTACAGAGGGCCTCGAAAACACCTCGTTAATCCAACGATTAATCATCGATTCGATATACCAGAATTGCCCCTTTAGTTCTTCTCAATCTTGAATCTTGATGTTAGTTTTAGCCTTTTTATAGCTAAACATGTTGTTTTTACAAAGTTGAAGCATATTTGAATAAATGTAGAATCTTTATTCCTTTTGTTTGTGCTCATATCTCAAGTGCCATATCATATCAAGACTATGTTTTCTTTCTATTGGTCGATCATATAGTCGACCTCATCTTGTTTAGAAGTCAGGATTGAAATGTATTGGTTAGTTATTAGTAAAATAGTGGTATTTGAGTCAAGCTATCATGCATCTCAACTATTTTATCAAGTACTTGCTACATTTTGCTAGTACAAATACAAAATAACTCTATCTATAAAACTGGATCCGCGAAAATAGAGAATCTCCATTAATGTATGTCCTGTCTCGAAAAAAAATGTTATAGTCTAATGACGAATCATAATTTAGACGGATGGAAAAAAAAATCACCTAAGTAGTTAAAGGTTTAGGATGGTCATCACTTAATTTGTCTCTAATTAGGCTGCTCATGTACCAAAGAGTACTCATCATTGTTTAACAAAAAATATTATAATACCACATGGTTTATCTCAAAGTATAGTAGTCAACAATACTAATTTATATCTTGTGTGTTTGAGAGATAAGCTTCTTCCTATAGGTATGCTAAAAGTGGAAGCAAGTGAATTATTCCCCCTTCTTTTTTAAGCGAAGGATAATATATAAACAATTACTCAAATTTGACTTTAGCTGACAATTAAACACTTCAATTTGTTTTTATTGTGTCTCGTGAATACTTAATACTGACACGACATGACATAAAATTCAGGTTCGAATTCAAGAACGCATCAACTCTCATACAAGAAAGATAAAAAGAAACATAAGTACAGTACTATTTGCCGACACATACGTAAGATATGAGGATAAAAATTTTTATTTGAGAAAAGACATCATCCAACAGTTAAATTGCAAGTGTTTGTTCTGATTTTGTTTGGATGCAACAACAAGACGAAGAAAAAGTCAACAAATGGAGAGGACAATAAAAGGGGTCACAGAAGTTTACAGCTATGATTATCAATTTATCATATCAAAATCGAACTTAAATATCCTAAACCATACCTAGTTAATTTAGTATAATTATGGTATAGTATTTTTAAAAGTCAAAATTATAAGTTTTCAATACCTTACCATGTCCACTCAGACCTAAAGGAACTTGATTCCAAATTTCCTCGTCCATGCTGGGATTCTTCCTTCACATGGTAGGTAGAAATAATTGTTTTTTTTTCTTCACCTTTTCCATCACTAATAATGTATGTTTAGTACTAAGTACTACACTATTAATTTTATAAAATGATTAAACTGTCTAAAAGTATTTATATTACCCTTGTAAGGAATTTTTATACTATCAGTTGTTGTTACCTCCTTACTTTTAGTTACAATCCAACTTATTACTACAAACAGTTACATTTTAGTACTTAAAAATATAAAAATTCTCGTACTGATGAAAAAGAAAGTGACAATTGTCCACTCAGAAGTCATGATTTAATCCTAAATGCATTCATTTCAGTAACACAAATCCACCAACAGAATGATGATGACAACACAAGTAGAGAGACATGACCCCCTACAATTAAACAAAACACCAATAATCACAGGCTCTAATTAACACAAGCAATCAATGTTCAGTGTGTGACTTATTGTGTGATCCAAAATGATATTTCTTGTGACATCTTTATTAAAAATGAAGAAAAAAGTGTTACTTTTTTCCTCTATAAGAAGTCCCAATTATCCAAGAAATGTATATCAGTTACAAAAGACACAACATAATGGTCCTGCAGTTTAAGCCTTTTTGCTACCTTCTTCTTCTTGTCTTCATTTTCAGCTCTTTTGCAACAGCTTATTCAACTGATATAGGAGTTGGTCATGGGGAACTTGGCGCTAGCCGTGTCCATGATATGCATCAAAGATGGCAATGGAGGTCATGGATGAATCATGGGAGCTTCCGGGGACCTCGAAAATTCCTGGTGAATCCCAAAGTCAAGCATCCATTTGATGTTCCCAAATTGCCCGTTTAGCTCTTCTAAATTTCCAAGAAACCTCTTATAAGCTCTTAAGAACTGGTGGAAGAATCACGTCGTGTGTCTTTTTCTTACAATGGTGGTGTCAGCTCCAGGTTGTGCATATCTCTACAATTTCACAGGTACCCTGCCACCTCCCACTAGCACAAGTACCGAATAACTCTACCCCGTCAAGAACCAGACAGTTGTGAAAGAAACAACAGATCATAGTGTAAAAATGCATGTATATTTTGATCAATGAAAAGATCTTTCATCCCCTCCCCCTTTGTTTACTTTTGATAATGCTTTCAATGTCAACTCAATAGATACAGCTCATACAGGGCCTCCTTCACTTCTTTCCTAATGAGGAAATATAACCACTACTTTCACTAACCTTACTGCCACTATGTCAGTTTATCTTATCTGTCTACATCTCTACATTAAGCTAGGCTGTAAAATCCTAGCTTAATGTTGCTAATGTGACAAGCAAGACCCACTATTCTTGACAAACAAATCATACAAGAACATGGTTTCTCTCAGTAGAAGGAATTGTCTTTTCTAAGTAACTCCTGTATTCAGAGATGAAACTTTCAAATCAAACATACCAATAGAAAGTCAATGAATACCCCTCCCCCCTACTTGTTGAAGGAAAGGATAATATGATAATGCTCATACAGCAAGGGCATAACCAACAAAGTTATGCCTCAATCCCTAACAAGTTGGGATTGACGATATGAATTTTAACTGACCATGTTATTCTATAGGCAAGGGCAAAACACCAAATGCTAAATTTTCTCCTTTTCCTTTTCCTGTGATAATGGTGGTGTTTGAACAAACTTATGAGTATCTCAACTGTTCTATCAAGTATTTGTTACCTCTCACCAACACATGTATCGTTAACTCTACCAACCAAGGCTTAGATAGATGGAAAAAATCACCTAGCGTTTTCTTAACCCTGATCTCCATAGTTTTCATCACCTGCCATTGACCTTAATGGCTATCATGTTTCATTCACCACTAGGCCACACCATTGGGTACTCAGATGCTTTACTTTATTTTTCACACAATATACCATCAGATGCTATTTAGTCTACACTGAAAAAGATAGTTTAGAATGAAGATAGATCAACTCCATATTGAAGAACTCAACAGTATTCCTTCTACAGAACCACAGTTTTGCCTTTTGAGTGAAAATGCAGAGTGAAAGAACATTATATGTCATTTCCTCAAAACACATGCACAATTTCGAACTCATACTAGTGCAAATGGAGAAGAATTTAAAAGGGTTGCATATATATCGATCAGTTTGATATCTATGAATTCACATGCATAATCTCTATTTGACCTCAAATTGATATCTAAGGTTTTAAGCATTCCTTTCACTAAATTTACATTTTACTCAATGTAGTTGTCATTTCATTCCCTTTACCTATAAATTATGAAGTTCAAAAGTTTCAAAAATCACATCCTAGCAAAATTTACAAACCCAGTTATCCATTGAATACCTAAAAGAAATTCATACTTCAGGGTGAGTGTGTGAACAACTACAAGGTAATACCATAAACAACATTGGAGGCTGCCTCAAATTTTATAGATTTGACATGCCTATTTTAATTCCAATCACCACATAACTTCCTTGGCATGTCTTATGAGTAAATCTATTAGAGATGGTATCATTAAAAAACACGGCTAGAAGATACAATCAGCTAATGAAAACCATGGTGAGCAATTGGAAACTATATTTCAATCAGTATGAGAAGAAATATTTACACTCAAATGTGTGAAGTTTCCTATAAAAATAGAATTACAAACATTTCATTGGAAGCAAGAAGAGAAACTTGGAAAGAAGTAAAATATGAAATTTCATCAGGTTTATCTGGTATAACAAATGTACTCTGAGACAGGTTCAGCAATGCATCAGCTAGATTCCAGATTCCTCCAGTAGTTTGAGGATACTGCGTTCAGGTGCACTGATTGACGGAAGAATAACCCTATTCATCGATGGTCTAGGTTTTGTTCCAGCTGCCTCAGGCGCTGCAGTTGTTCCTTCCTGCACAACAGGAATATCAGCCCTTCTTCGCACTGCAGACACTCGCTCCTTCCATATTCTCCCATCCTGTGAGTGACAAAATACATATAATTCCAGTCAGCAGTCCTAAGAAGTAGATAAACAGGTATACAAAGGAACTGGGAGACCAAGTGACCCTATTATTTCTTGAGCAATGTAAAGTAATCCAGTTATTCTCTCAAACAGGATAGGCAAATGCTTTGTTGGTTTTGACAAACCATACCACTATATCCAACAGTTGAACTTAGACACCTTATATAACCAGCAGGTGAAGAAAACAAGCGAAGCAGATAGATAGTAACTGGCATTAGATTTTCCAACCACATAACCCTTAACCACCAAACTTTATCATGTCTTATGACTCTGTCAACTCTCAAGTCATTTGTGTACAGACACAAGAAAAGTATAGGCTTTTGTTCAGCAATTGCAGCAAACCTTTTTTTTCTTATTCATATTAACATGCAGAAAGGAATAATCAAGGAAGGCTTCCCTTTAGAGATTGTATTTCTCATCAGGGATATAACCTTTCCTTTAACACAATGACAGAGCTCCATTGGCAGACATATTCTATCGCTCATAATATAATGCTAACCAACTCAAAAGCCGACATATTACAGAAGGCAAAGAAGAATTATTCAATCTGGCATCTTAATAACAAAAATCAAAACTTTATGACTCTATGTGATGTGCATAAAAGAATGTGACTTGTGTATCACATCTATCTAACAAGGCACAGAATATCAAAAAGCAGACTAGTCTATAGATATTTAATGGTAAGAAAACTGGTTACAATGTTCTGTACGGGAAAAAAATAAAAGGAAAAAACAAGAGAAAACAATTCAAGACAAGTTATCTGACAAAACAATTGTTAGGTTGTTTGAATATCAGTTTGTTTTGTTTAGATGGACATAAGTAGAAAAATCAATGAAATGATAGGAATAGAAGGCAGAAAAGAGGTGCAAAGAAGTTGACAACATCTCTTTCCTTGCTTTTCCATTCTTAGATTTCTTAATTTCTTATTTTGTCATTTAAATCCCCCACCGAAAAGGCAAAAGTGAGTGAAGCATTCATTCTCTAGGAAGTATTTGACAGTTAAGACCAATACATAGAGTTTGATAACCAATCACAAACAATCCTATTTACTTTTGGAAAACCTACAAATTATGATGGTTGATTCATGTCTTGCAAGCTGCAGCTAAGAAAATTCTTAATTTCTGGAAAGTGGAGTCTTGGAGCAAAGATACTAAGACCCAATCAAAGTCAATTAACCAAATAATTTCTGAAAGCTAGAAATAGGTCAACAGCCTGCAGCTATAAAGAAACTAGTAATATCAAGAACTGATTCTTTCATGAGTCCTTGTGTCTCTCTATATTAATGCAATATAGTTAACTACAACTCATATAGAAAGTGTTTCAGTGGCGATATGCCATTATTGTACTTGCATAGACATCTAACACAATAACGGCATTCAAACAAACATGTTGATAGGAAAAATAATAGCACACTGGCATATCTAACACAACTTCATGATACAGAATAAAAGCAAACTTACATTCAATATTGAAGGTTCTGGTAATGGACATAGAATTGGCCGATCATTATGTAGAGGCTCAGTTGGGTGTTCAACTGGTTTGAACTCAACTGCAATTTCGATACCATGAGGGTTGATAGAGGAAGCTCCAGCTAAAGTAACAGCACCTATTGTCTCTGTATTTGGGGGCAACACTTCTGTTTCATCCTGCATTTTCATATAGAACAGAAATCACTATAAATAAAACCAGATGCTATAGTTTCAAGCGAAAAAAGTATGCCTCATATACTACAACTACAACAATAACATATACCCAGCGTAATCCCACAAGTGGGGTCTGGGGAGGGCAAGACGTACACAGACCTAACATCTACCTTCTCGGGGTAGAGCTCAAATACAATTACTAACACAGTAAAATCAATATGAACGTAAAATAAAGTCAGTATAGTTGATTTTAACAGTTAAGAACACTAACACAAACATTTCAGCTGCAAAATGTCCATAATCAAACTCAAATTTAGACTCACCTACAGGCGACACACCATGAACTAGTCAATCCCACATTTCAAAAAATCTCAAAAGGACCTAACTTTACAAAATTCAAAAAGCAAATTCATACCAAAACAAAAGATTAACCCATTAACAATCTAAACCCAATAACTTTTCCTTGTGTGTGATCAGTCAATCTAATCTAAAGCAACTATCTTTTCAAATGAAAACGATCAAATAACTCATATCATTATCAAATTAACATTAAAAAAAAGGAGATTAAAGAAGAAAAAATTGATACCCAGATCGAAAAACAATCCAATTTACATAAAAGTTAAAGAATTTACCAATAATGAACTCAAAAAAAAAAAAAAAAAACTCACAAGTGCACTTTGAGCTCGACGATGGCCAGTTCTGCTGACAGAAAATCTAGAAAAAATTCCCACCATATTAGTCTCTTTACTATCAGAACAAAAATTCACCCAAAATGGTGTCTTCTGATCTTATTTTTTGACACAAAAATTCAGCTTCTCTTTCTAGAAATATAGTGAGAGAAACCAAGAAAAGGGGCTGATAAGTTAGCTTGCATTGATGGTTTTGTCTAGATTCGATTTAATCTTAAATAATTTAAATTTCGCATTATTTTTTTTGTTAAGGTATTTCATCCTATTTCGGATAGTCACATTGAAACCGGACTAAATCTGAGTTGGCACCAAAAAATTCCACATGGAGGTAAAAAATTCCCAAATAAAGACCACTCGGCACTCCACTTGCAATTTGCTTGCTTGATTTTTATTTTATCCCGACATAAATGCTATTAAAATGATCTTTATTCTTGTGGTATTAAATAAGTTACATAAAAATTGAAATTAGAGATTTATTTAAAAATAATATTCTATTTTTAAATGATTAAGAAAAAATAATGTAAACAAAGACTTGAGTCGAATACTTTGAAAACTTCTTTAAAAAAAGAAATGTATTATAAGTTGGATGGAGGAAATATATAGTATAGTATTTATTTGGTAGTTGAAAGTGATAGAAATAGAAAGTTGCCAATAAACACAAAGGGACGGTTTGTCAAGATTCATTGATTAGACAAGAAAGTAAATTAAAATATCCAATTGGTTGGAGGGGAAGCAAAGTACTTAAATTAGACGTAAGTGCCATGTGAGTGTGTTCATAATTATATAAGATGGTGGTGGTGACGGATAGCGGATCGTGTTTAATTATTTGATATATGTATAACAAAAATAACATGTATTTTCATAATTTTTCAACATATATGATAGTGAGTAATAAACAATTATGTTATTTCTCAATATAATTTTTTAAAATTATTTTATTCGACGAATTACAGAACTACATAAAATTGAATAGATGATCAATTCTACCTTATCGTAATTGATGCTGAATTAATTCATTTGATATGAAAGGTAATTGTTACGACGTTACACTTAAGGGTGAACCCACAAGGGAATAAAAATACGACATTAATTATTATGTACATAATGCTATTGTTTAGGTATTATAATTACGCATATAAGTATATTCCACTTTCTATTGCATGAATAGCACAACGTTTCACACGGTATAATTAGAAATACTAAGTTTTATAATATATGGTTACAATTGTTTCTGTTTTTATTTTTCAAGTAATATATAATCCTACTGAAAAAATTATGATTGTTATATATAGTCAACTTTGACTCAAAAAAGTCGTTAGACTTGAAGTTTATGGTGTAACTGTTAAGGAAAACATTTCTACGAGATATTATGTGGGTAGAATAAAATTAAGGAGCGAAATAATGAGTCGTATATCTTTTTTTATTTTAATGAAAATAGTTGGACTCAACATTAAAATAATTGTCCAAAGTTAGACTTCATCTTTTTAAGAAACAATGTTCTAATCACAAACTTAATTTTTTTTGTCAGTCATGGGAGATAGAGAAAACCAATGTATTTTTTCTCTATTATCGAGAAAAAGGAAAATTGTGTCTTTTAATATGAAGATTGAAGAGTAAAATTGATATAAGTTTCAGAATTTTCTCTCACAAAATCAACGTTCAAATTAGGATAGAAGTTACATTATATATGTGGTAATTTCTTAATAAATTTTTTTAGGCTTATTTCTCTTAAACGGGTCAGGTTAGTCTACATGAGCGATCTGCGATCCAAACTCAATATCCAACATCTTTCACTTCGCACGTGATGACCGAGTAGACCCAAATCAATACCATGTTAGCACACATAATTCATACACACAAATAATTTATGTGACTTGCTAGCATCAAGATATTTGTATATATTTTTTAAAAAAGTTTAATAAGAACTTCACGTAAAAATCTAATCACATACAAGAAATAATTGACTATTAACATGAGGATCTTATTATTCACAATACCCTGAACATCATTCACTATTTTGATAGCTAGTTATCAAATTCTTCAATCCCTAAGAGACGAACTCAAGTTGATATTTAACTTTATACTTACAATACATTTGACACTGTCATGATAAGTAACCCAAGACATTAGAATAAATGCATTTTCAACTTCAAATTCAACACCTTACCTCTTCAAGGCATACATTTCCTTTAAATCTGGATAAGCTATATAAACTATATCATCCACAACCTTTAAATTGTTCCTTTTACAATGAATAATGTCTAAAGTTCTTAATCAAGCCATTCTCAATAACCATAATAACTTAATCTAGTGCCACCATATTTGTTGAACTAACATTCAATATTTTTAGAAATTGTATTAGTAAAATTGTTGTCAATCAATTCGTAATACACTATTCTTGGTGACGAGAAGAAACAAAAGAAGACTCTCACATTATAATGAAAATAAATAAGAAGAAAATTAAATTGAAAACATTAATTTTCAAAAAATGGTGTAAATTCACGGAAGTAGAACCCTAACAAGAAGAGGAGAAGAAGAAAAGTTTCGTTCAATTTTATTTTTTTTCAAAAAATTTGATCAAACATCTCACGTATTTTTAAAAACATTTTTAGCAAATCAAAATCTAACGGGCTATAAATAACCTAACAGAAACATTTGGGGAAGAAAAAGGAAATGCAAAAAACTATTGGGAGCATTTTGGCATATCACTTAAATTACTGTCTCTTTTCGAATAATACCCTGACAAAAGGGGCAAAGCGCGCGAAAATGGAGAAATCGAGCAGATGAAAAATATAAACTGAAAAAAGAGAAACCTTTACAGCAATGGCGGACGAGGGTTTCGACGAAGAATGGGACGCAGATTTCGTCGACCAACTTGTCCAAGCTGAAGAGCAGGCCTTGTCCATCGCTACTCAGAAATCCCTTCCACCTCCGCCGCCGCCGCTGCCGCTGCCGCAGCAATCATATCCGGCGGTGTCGTACGTCGAGGTTAGCTATTCGCCTCCGCGGGATTTGTCTCAGAGAGTTCCAGAAGTGTCTAAAGGTTTCAATCAGTTATCCGATGTCGACGTTTTCTCCGCTGCCGCTGCCCGCTCCTCTCTCCCTGCTGGCGGGTCCCACAATGCCAAAGAAGAAGAAATTGATAGTTTGAAGGTTAGAAAATGCTACTAGTATGTAATTAATAGTAATATTAATTAATTAAGTAGTCATTCTCTGATCAATTGGCTGGGCAGTAGACTACTTTTGCCCTCCCATTTTGTATTCTAGAATGTTCGTTGAATGGATTGGGCTGTTCTGTTTTTTTATTTTATTGCAGAGGGAGCTTGATAGAATTTCAGAGGAGCGGAATCGTTTGGTACGTCATATACCCTACCCATCAATCCTCTCATGTATGCTGTATAAAATTTGAATTTTTGGAGTTCCGGAATTTAAATGTGTTTCTAAGGTTTCTATATGATTGTAGAGGCATTAGGGTATTAGGCAGATGTTTGAGTTGATTTTGATCAGTAATTGAGTTGCAGTTGCTTTTATATGTTATGGAGATGAATGAACAGATTCCTGCAAGGGAAAAATCTTGAACTTAACTGCATGACCTCATTGAAGGAACTTCTTAATTTTAAGCACCCACATTGTGTTGTACTATTTGTTTAGCTGGTTCCATTTGGATTATGTATGATTCATCTCAATTGACTTAGCAGTTAGCACTTAGCATACTTTACACTGGTTTTACCTTGATGGATAATCTTTATTTGCATGACATTGAGTAGATGCTGAAGACATAGTATAGTGGTTTTATGACGTAAGTTGTCTTCAATACATTTCTGATGAGAATTCCTAGTAGATAATGATCTTTTGCACCGCTTCAGGAGCAAGAGTGCATTAAGCTCAGAAAGGGAAGAGATAAGAAAGAGAAGAGACTCAAGGTTACTCCTCCAAAGATTGTGAACCTGTAAGTGCCTAGTGGAATTTGTGTTTGACAGGTAGTTGCGGGAAACTTTGGTTATGGTGTTTTTCTTCTAGGGCATACCTATATTTTATGCATAATAAAAGTTAACCACAATTATTCTTGATTAAGGCGCATACCACATAAGATAATAAGGAGATAGCCTGATCTGACAAGCAATAACCAGACATATTTTTTAATAACTCTAATCTGCACAAGATTCCTTTTCTTCCCTCTGTCAAAGTGCATGCAAAATCATATAAGTACTCCTTAGCCTCTATTATTCATAATGTTATTGCTTTATCCTTTTAGTCTCATTTTTGTTGCAAGTTACGTTATATTTTTGGTTGTTCCTATTCCACTTTGATTATACCTAGTTAATGGTGAATACAAACTATATAAGAAGTTAGTTTCAATAACTTCTACAATTTCGTAAAATGAAAATTTGTCATTTCTTCTCCCCTTTTCGTCCTGCAAAGAACCTCTTTTCATTGTGACATTATTCCAATCTTTTTACCACATTGGCGTGGTACATGACAAAGAAGTGTAATGCATGGATATATTTCAGAGGGTGGAGATTTACATATTATCTCCAAATTTTAATTCAACAACAAAGATGCTAAGAGCTAAAGTACAAGGAAATATATGCATCAGGGGAACAATAAATTTTGAAGAATAGAATGTAAAATGTTTTAAATTTCCTTTTAAGAAGGTTTTGGAAGAAAAGATATCAAATTTATTTATCAGAGTTAGTAAATGTCATTCTCTAAGGTTCTTTTGAATCAAAATTGGTACAAAAAATTTTCTTTGTAACAAACCATGCTCACATGTGTCATTCTACTGCTAGTTGACAAAGTGCCAAACCTTTTGCAACTATGCCGATCCTTTTGAAATTTTAGGAAAAAATGCATATATTGTGTGTTTAGGGAGGAACTTTGTGAAGCAACATCATGTTCTTTCTCATGTTTTTTGGTGAAACTTTAAACTTCTCAGTTGAACACAAAGGGAAATAGAAGAATTTTAGTGAAGGTTGTTTCTTGCAGTGTGTAAAAGTTGAAGGAGTCATAACATTGGAGAAATTCTCATATTTGCTAATATGCTTTTTATGAGCTATATATTTCTGATTGCTAGTTTCCTTATCCATTTAATTTGACTTTTGTGCATCCTTGTTATTCTAGAATGAGAATGATTAGGTTTTAACAGTCATGATTTGCTTGCACTGCAAATGAGGTTAATCTCATGCTAAAATTACGGTCTCGTCTGTGTTTACAGTAGTACAGATTCGGGTATCAACATCCAAGGAGACCAAATAAAATCCCTAGAATTTCAAAACACACACTCTATGAATGAGCATATTGGCTCTAGCACAAAAATCGGTTAGTTCAAACTGAGATGTGGAATTAAAATCAATTATATGTCATGGTTCCTGAAAATGAGTTCTTTCATGATCTGCTCATCCATTTTTCCTTGCATGCTGAATCATAGGTACAGTATCCTCTAAGGATGTTGGGATCCAGACTGAAAGACCTGATGAATCTATCAGTTTATCAGCTGAAAACAATTTATCTGATACGTTTTGCCGTAGAAACAAGTTGTTGGATGCATGGAGCTCGTCTAGTGGCCAAAGATTAGGAAGGCTTCTCATTTCAAAGTTGTACGCGACATGTGAAGTTGATTTCCGTGTCCTTTCTGGATACCTAAACTCGAGTTTGCCCTTAAGGACAAGTGTGGAGTCAAAGATTTCTTTGAAGGATAATCTGCAGTATACTCATTCTGGTGAGAGTGCAAAAGTGTCTCATCTTTTCTCTGTATTGGCCAAGGTATATCCATTAAGTGATATCTTTTTTCACTTTGACTGCACTTCACTTCAGGTTCTTGCTTCTCTAGATGTGCATACTAACAATCATTAACCCGATGATAGATCTCTCTCAATGTGTCGAATTGTTCTTTTGTATGAATTGGTATTCCTTATATTTGTTGCTCATTCACTATTTACTTTCAACTCAACCACGAAAAAGGAAGTTAAGTGACTGGAATTTAAGATTTTCCTATTTTCACTTGCTTGAACTCTTTACCTCATATTTTGCTTGACACTTGCTTTGGTCATGCATTTAAATTAAAGGCAGTTGGTCTCTTTAAAAAAAGGGGCAGCCTGGTGCACAAAGTCTCCCGCGTTAGCGGGGTCGGGGGAAGAGCCACACCCAAAGGGTGTGATGTAGAGTGTAGACATCCTATCCTATTGCAAACATTAGTGGGCTGACCAAAACAATTGCTCTCTTAAGCTAGCGTTTGGCCATAGATTCCCAAATATTTTTGGTAAACCAGATTTGGGTGAAGTTTGGATTGAAGTTTCAAAATGTGTTTGGCCATAGTTTTTGGAAAGATATTTCACTTTTTTTTGTAAAAACATGACTTATACCCATAAGTTCTAAAAATGATAAAAAATGCTCATACATTTAGTGCAAAATTATCATTTTTATAATGAACTAAATAGTACATTATCCTAAAATCATAAAGAAATATTTTAACATAGTAGTAACATAAAGCTTCCCATTACTTTTGAAGGTATGATATGCTTATAATTATTAAGAATGCTTTCTATCAAGTATTTCTCTAATACATCAAAGCAAAAGTATAGATGACTAAATGAGTTAAAATGTTTACATTGCAAACTTGACCTGGATGAGTTGTCTTTTTACCAATTCTGATTTTAGTGACAATTCAAATTATTTACCCTTCCATATTGCATTTTAAGTGTCACTTTGGTTAGTTTTGAATTTACTAGCTTAACATATTTGAGTTCCAAAGATTAACAAGTTTTTTTTGTTAAACAGTAACTTGATTAGTAAACAAGTTTATCTTATATCAATTTTGTTCTTTCTTTTTTATTTAATTATTTTAGTTTTCTTTCTTGGAATCTTGCAGAATAACTTCTTATAAATTCCTTTTATGATTTGGAAATAATGGAAAGAGTACCAATTAACATTTGAAGTGAGTATTATTCTCATAATGTAGATATAAAATATCAGTAATAATAACAAGTATGGTTCAATCCCTTACTAGTTGGGTTTGGCTATGTGAATCCTCACTATCCATTTTACTTAATTTGGACCCATTTACATTATTTATAAATTGGTGTTCTCTTACATTAGAGGTTATTTCCATTTTCTACTGACAAATTTCTTAACAACCGAAGACTTACTATATACAAGAGTACCAACCTGATTAAGCCTTAATCCTTACTTGTTGGTATTCTTTATATGGATCTTTTGCTTCTTGTGACTATGCTTATATACGACACTAGTTGGGGCTAACTATGTGAATCTTCACTACCCATTTTGCTCCACTTGAACTCGTCTCGTTCCACTTCCAATATTGAATAGTTTAAGGTTCTCTAACATAAGATTTTTTTTGCATTTTTTACTGACATACAATCTCTAAACAGACTCTTAGTAAAAATTGGACCCTAATGTAAGTGTACCTGACTAAGCCTTAATCCTCACTATTAAGTATTGCCTATATGGGTCTTTTGCTTCCATTATGTTCTATTTTTCTCTCACTTTGCATAAATTCCAACAAAATCACAATAAAATGAGATAAATAAAGGCTTTTCCTATTAACCTTCACTTCATTAAAAAAGGCTTTTCCTACACTTGATCTGCACCATGTTTCTTTATTTCGCAATTACCATGTGTGGCTTATTTACCTTATTGTCTTAGTCTTAGACTCTTAGGGTTGAACTCTCATAATTTGTGGTCTTGTATCTTGTAGATTAATGATGAAATGGTGAGATTCGAAGATTTGTTAGAAGCATTGGTTGGTCTTTGCAGACTTGAAAATGTGCGATTGTAAGCTTAGATATTTATCATTTTTCCTTCTGTTTTAGTTGTTAATGTGGAATTTACATTTCTAAACATGTAAAACTTTTTAATGGCAATATCCATTTATCTCAGTAAAATGTCCAGATTAATAGTGCAGACTTTTGTAATAAGAGCAAGGATATACCTTTTTGAATGGTAACTATGGGTTCGAGCATAGCTTTGTGCTGATGATATATGATATTGTTACCATTCTCAAAGAAAAAAAGTGTTCAGGCCTGCAAAGCTGTATCCATCTCATATTCCTGAAAAGAAAAGGAGAAAGTTGGGAAAGCTGGTATCTTACTCAGTACTGTCATGAGCTTTGGATTTAGGAATTATCGATTGTAGGCCAACAGTTCTAGCAATGATTTTGAAAATCATTTTTCAATATACACAATTGCCTAATGAACTTAAAGTGAAAAATCTTAGTTTAATTTTTTGAAGTTCTGTGAATATTTCTGAAAATCTTAATAGTGCATGACGTGATCCTTAGCGTACTAGGTGTGTGAAATCTATCCCGACTTTCAAGTAGCTCTTGATTGAGGATGAACTCCAAATCCATACTTTCCGGTACTATGCCTATTTGCTTTTCTTCTTTCAAGTGAAAGATAAGGACATCTTTGTTGGGCCCACTTTTCACATTGAAATATGCCTTGCACACCTATTATACCGGTTTGCATCAATTGGCAAACTGGTCCGTTGGAGTTCACCTTGTTTGTTCTACCACTTAGATTCTAATCTTCATTATGCACCTTCTCTCTACGCGACTGATACATACCGACAGAACCCTCACCTCCACAGGAGGATAGATAGGGCGATTTGGGTGAGATCCATAGTAAATCCAATTTTTGATTCACTAATGAGATCCCACCCACCATGAAGATCCTTACCCCACCTTCCATAAATAAGTTATATCTTGATAATCTAGAATTGAGGTTCAATCCCTCCCAAAATTTCCACATAACAAGTGACCCGTGGCAAAACCAAGAGAGTACCACGGAAATCAGAGTAGGATGGGAGGTGGCTGATTGGAAGGAGCAGAAAACTATGCAAACAACAAAACTCCTAAGAATAAAGGAAATATATAAATATAAGCATGCATCAATTACTAAGGTTTTCCATATATTGCCTGTATGAAAATTAATCAAGTACTAAGGCTTTTCCTTAATGAAAGTACACAGTTTTTTTTTTTTTGGTTTTATTCTTATAATTCCTTTGAATGATTACAACAACTATGCCTCAATTCCAATAAAGTTTGGGTTGGCTATATAGTTCTTTTGAATGATTACTGTATGTTATGTTGAAGTAAATATCATTCCATAGAAGTTTCTTGTCACTATCTTCATAACACTATTCATTCCATACAGGTTTCTATTATTCATAGGTCTTTGCATATACTGCAAGAGGTTTTGAGTTTCACTTTCAATATGGAAAGAAAATTTGGTAAAAGGTATATATTACTTACTCAAATGCATGCTCTTCTTTCTCTATTCTGTTTCTGAGATATTGTCGTGGATTCGTTTAGCATCAATGCAGAAGAATGATTTGATTTAAGTGTTTAACTACTGTTTAACCATTCCCTTTGTGTAAGAAACTTGCATTTGTCTGGATTCATAAGGAAGCTCAAGTAAAAAAACAGAAGCAAAAGTTAGAACCCACTGATAGTCTCTCCAGTCTTCTGATTCTTCACATTTCAAGATAGATCTTCAGGCGTTTTGCTATTCTGTTGCTAGTGCTAGTTGTTTATTTCCTTATTGGGGTCAAACGCAAACCATGCTTCCGTAACCTCAAAAGGCTAAAACAAATAAATAAAGCAAAGGAAAAAGGAGAAAAGATTGGCTCTATCATCTGATCCAGAAATTTCCTTATATGCTTTGATTTGATCTTCCCGTGTACTCTATCAGGGACAATATTGTGGTTGACGGACCTGTTTGTTGGAATAATGCGTCAGAACTGTATGAATATGGATATCCTGGAAATAGAGGACTGCCTCATGTCCATGCTGAGAAAATATTTGATCAAGATCACGCTGATGGCCTGAGAGTGGATGCTCTTGAAACTTGCACCAGAATAGGATTCATCAATTATGGATCCAGCTGTTTGATATCATCTTGTTTCAACTACGTTCCTCTGTTTGAATTAATGTGCGAAATTGTCATGATTCATGACGTAGAACATGTAAAACTCGAAGCAGTTTCAGTCATGAATCTGATTGTTGCGAGAAGTAATGCCTATTTGGAGAGGGACAAGTAAGTTCATATCCTTCTCTTATTAGTTTACGAATAATTTTTAGAGCTCTGTATATGCTTATGCTATTTCCTCTTTTATATAGGTATGGAACAGATATACTATTCCAAAGTATTGTAAAATTATTGAAGAAGGGAGCCCGCTTGCATGTAAAGAAGAAAACTGTGCATCTTCTTCATATGCTACTGAATTGTAAGCACACATATATGTTTGGTCACGTATTGGGCACATGTTCATATATCAATTTGATGTTATCTGGCTCCTGGAACTTTGTTCTTGAACTTACTTACTGCACCTCAATGTTCAATATGTAGCTTTTACTACTTGGACTACCACGTTTTGTTATTTATATTATATTTTCTCTTCCAACAGTGTCTATACTATCTTATGGAGAATAAGCCAATATATTCTTTCTGATCCAAGTTAAAGATTGATGCACCTTCTCCAAGTTTATTATTAAGGAAGAATACTTTGAATTTTACTGCATTTTACTCATGCACCACAGTGGTAGTTGTGGTAGATTGCTGCTAATTGTAAGATATACTATGAAGATATGAAGGTTATTTCTGAGGAAAAAATCCATCTCAAAATCACTAGCAGTTTGTTTTTGCTTTGTGTAATGGTTTACCTGACTATACTATTCAATAAAGGTCCAAGAGTAATGGCCTCATTCTGCAGCTGTTTCATGGAGGGAGATGGCAGTGGCATGGTTGATCTCAATTCCAATAAAAGTTCAACTTTTTCCGTAATCAGTGTGATCTTTGAGAGTTTGGCAGAGTGTATCACCTGCACTGGAAGTAATACCGAGGTAAGCCTAGTATTTAACTCCAATTAGCATATCTTCTCACCTTTCCTCATTTCGTATTTTCATTTTGTCTCTCCAAACTCCTCTGAATTATTGCTATCGTATTTAACATGGATTTTGTCTTGAATTTGCCAAGAATGGAATTGACCCCTTCCTGCTGTTTGTTACCCTTGATTCTCTAATTATTCAGGAACTACAGCTTCGGAAGCACACTATTATTTTGCTAGCTTTCTTCGCATCATCCGGAAAATGTGGTGTTGAAATTCTATTAAATTATGGGCTTCCAAAAGGAAAGGATTTCCCTGCAATTATTTTGCAAAGCTTGGTATGCGATTTGGATCTAGAAGAATCGGATACTGATCAGCAGCCTGAAGTATTCAAAGAGAGGTATCTTTGGGCACTTAAATGTGTTTGACGTTTATTTTAGTCTTCCAAGCATATGCATGAAATGGAGTTAGTTTATTTGAGTTTCCATGTGGTAAAGTACACAATGATTATCTAGAACTGAACATCACAATGCTTTCTTTTTATACTTTTTAGTTTGACAACCCATTTGTTCACCACCTTGAGTTTGAGTCCTCCTTAATTCATGGAGTTTCTCATTATTAGCTGTTTTTTAAAATCTTCTGAAAGGACCTTTGCATTTTCCAAGTAATTTTTCAATTTGATTGTATTGAAATTTCATTTTCTCAATCTTTTCTCTATGTCTTATTTGCCAGGACCTTGCTGATTCGAGAGGTACTTATACTCTTGAATAGACTAGTTTCACATCCCAAGTACTCCAGCCACGCTCTGCGTGCATTAACAAACAGTCGAGAGAAGGCCACTTTGACTGTTGATGTAACAAGCAGATTATCCAGTAAGTGCACATTCTTTTGGCAGGATGTTAGTATGACTCGGCAGATTAGGGAATCTGAAATCATAGATTTAGCTCAGGTGTTGAGAAGAAGAGTCTTCACGTTTCTTGGAGGTAGCAACCAATGAAAGAAGCATGAAAACTTCGTTGTTCTGAGAAGTGCATACATGCTTGAAGAGAACCGCCCATGGAGCTATCGAGTTATGATGATATTATGACAGGAATGGGCGTGGAGCAATGTTGCAGCTTCTGTGCTGAGATCCCTTCGAATAGGTTGTCAGCAAAAGTTGCATTACCAATCACCCTGATGTATAAGGTGTTGGGTAGTTGTATCGGTTTTTCTGTATATATTTTTAATGTATGCTTGTGTCATTAGCTGAAGAATAATGTTAGCAATCGCATTGAATATATAATGTTAGAGCTTCAGAGATGGAGCAGTTTTCCCATTGTTCTTCCCATAACCCCCCATCCCTGGGATCTTACAAGGACATCTTGCAGGATGCAATTTTTTCTGTTGGTAGAGACTTGGAGAGAAAAACAAGGGGAAGACCTTATTTTGTCCTAGGAGTGCAGTTTATAGATCGCGCGTTTCATCCTCTGCAATAAACTTCCTCTTTTCTTCTCATGTTGCAAACTGCAAAGCTCAATCCAATGCACAGATGAAAAGTTCATTTGTGACGTAGTCTTTGTTACACCAACTTTTGAATCTACTTGCAACCCTTAGGAAGTTAACGTGAGCATGTCAACAGTATTATCTTGCTCACAAGTATGGAGAACTGCATGTCATAAGTTTGAACACAGTTGCTGACAAGTTTGGTTATTTAGTGGATAGAGGGGTGCATCTATTATCCCACTAAATTCTGGATCATTGGAAATCCAAACATTTTGGGGATTTACTTCTCGACTTACTTGAGTGTAGAACAGAAGGTAATTAATTATCCAGACATGTTTCTCCAAAACACATGATATCTAAAATATCACTTATAGCACAGAATCGCATCTCCAGCATTTGTAAGGTGCATTCAAATATCACAAAAGAGAAAAATTAACAATCAGTCAGCATTACACTCGTAACATTTCAATGCTGGAATGAAACGAATTACATAAAAGAATATTAAGATTCTAAAACACTATTATCTATGACCTTGCAGCACAATAAATTTAGGCATCTGTTGACATACATGAGCAGATAGCTGTGGGACATCATCTCTTGCATTCTTCTCACAGTGATCCACCAAATGATTCTACAGTGTCAGGATGTTGAAGCTTGAAACCAATTCAAAAGAGTTGTGCTGCTACAACTCAATGACAAATTGGCAACATTGATATTGGTTTTCTCAATCTTCATCATCAGAATCGCCAAATTTTATTTTGGTGGCCTTTGGAGCATTTGCATCAATTTCTCTAAAATGAGCACCATAGAGCTTGGACTCCTGTAAATTGCAACTCAACAATGTGACAAAGAAAACTAGCAATGCAACAGCAAGGGAAGGGTGGAGAAATAAGACTCAGTTGACAAAATCACAAAGTATAACTTATAATAATACATTGTTGCTTCACCATCTTCTGGATATTCAAATTGATATTGTAATCTCACAAAGGCATGGGTGGAAAAATTAGCCCAGGAGAGCGTGACTCCTCAACTCGCTCACTTTTTTACCAGCCCATTTTATTAACTCGGACGATTTTGACCCGCCCAATTCGTCCATCTAAAAATTGGCTATTATGTAGGTGTTAATTGATCAATGAGGAATATTGTCAAAGTGTTTTTTTTAAAAAAAAAAGAAGATTAGGTTTGATACATTATATATAGCCATTTAGAAATAATAAAGATAAATTTTATTATGTACTTAAACAAATAGACTAAAACTTAGTATGCAATATGAGCATGGTGTAAGTAAACACAAATGCAGTTACTAGTATATCAAGATTTAGGCAAATCCTTGTGTTTTCAAGCTCCTTGGTCAAATTCAGGGAGAAGGCCGATCCAAGGGTTTCTCAAGTTCATCCAGAACAAAATACACTGCCATCGCCCTTCCACTCCATGGAAACAAACTTCATTTAAATAGTTTCCTTTTTGTTCCCCGGATACAAAACCTCAACTCATGGAAGCTCGTACTCTTTCTGGGGAACTTTTAAGAGTAGATCTATGTTTCTTAGGTAGCATATTTCCCAACATAGATCTACTCTTAAAAGTTCTCAATCCTACATGCCTCCACGGGGACCAAGATTCAAATCCTCATACTTGGGAGGCAGAATCACCCACTACTTGTTTTGGACCCATCACCAATGCCTAACAAGGCATGAAGCGCACAAGGCACTCCGTCAAAGTGAGGAAATAATTAGTGGATAGGACAGAGTTACCAAGTATACCACAGAATGAGGAAAACTTCTACAATGTGCCCACATCTTACACTTTTGGGCCCACAAATTCTAGGCCCACTTTTTATCTCACAAAAAGAAGCCTCACAAAACTAGTGTCAGTTGTGTGAGGAACAATAATTTCTTCCATAATGAGATACTGAAATTTAGGAGACTAATACATTTGCATTTCAAATCATACGCAATATGCAAACAAAAAGCTTACCTTTTTCTTTACATGGGTTCCAAAGTTAAGAAGGGCAGCTGGAACAGTCTGTCCAGCTTCTCTGAGGACATTTATCAACTCCCCAGAAAGTCCCTGTGATAGACAGGCTCAATGTAAGAATCAAACTAGAAAAGCACTGAGACAATAGTACAAGAAAAATAAAAGTGAGATCTCTATTGTAAGGATCAGTCAAACAGTACCTTGTTATCCTTAGTGAAGAATGTATGAGCTACACCTTTTTTACCAGCCCTTCCAGTTCTTCCAATTCTATGAACATAATCCTCTGTTGTCAAAGGGAAACTATAATTTATCACAACTTCAACATCAGGTATATCAAGCCCTCGAGCAGCTACATCAGTAGCTATCTGCAGAAGCATAAACACTTATGTTCATGATGAGGCTTTAGCATGTTTCAACACTCACAAAAGAAAACCGAGCAAACACAGCAAGATCATTCATGAACAGTCGATCCCAACTGGAAGTCACAACACAATTCCCAGCCAGCACCAGAGCAACAGAAATAGAACTCACAGAAAGTATGGGAAAATGATCTTGCAGGAATGAGGAAGAAGCAAAATCTGGCAAGACATTTTGATGGGGAAAAAAAGAGTAAGCATCCTATTATTCTTGGACGGAAGAGGATTGGCTAGAAACCAGAACTCTAAAAATACAGACCACGTTTTAGTCAAGAGTAAACTGATCTAAATTAGGATGATAAAAGAAAACCAAAAATACAGCAATATCAGTGGTTTCAGACGAGTATCAAACACATCTGAGGTTCATCTTTACTTAAAGCACATTTTCTTTGGTTCTTATATACTTGATTAGTTGGCCTTACATGGTTTGCATCTTCTTGAGATTCTATCCCGTTAGTTCTACCTATCAAATAAACATCACTGGAAGTGGAAGTAAAGATGACAATAGGAAAACAGTGTGTACCATTAGAGGACAGCTTCCATCCTTGAAGAGTGACAGGGCCTTAGTACGAGCATGTTGTTGCTTGTCACCACTAATGGAGACAACTTTCCAACCCCTGAGGCAAAAACACATCAAACATTCAAACAAAATGTAAACCAGATATGATACAGAATACAATGAGCACGGTGCATACTACATGTACCAATGTTGCCAGGGTCAAATTAGTTCGAACATGTATTATACTATTATCAGCATGTAAATGGAAGCTAGGCATAGGAATCTAATGTTTTGTTCACAACTAAACAGAAGAGTCAATAGAATTACCTTTTCTGTAGCATCATTTCAACACGAGATGCTTCCTTCTTGTATAAAACAAAAACCAATACTCTATTCCTGTTCAAAGTTTGCAACCTCTTGTAAGCATCCATTATAAATAGAGTTAAAAAAAATCCAATACCAAGGTAAAACGCCGAAACAGGATACAAATAATGCAAACACTATCCCCAATAACTGATGATTGAGGAATGTCTAAAACCATTGCCACGAAGAACTGTGCTATACAATGGATAAGGAACTAAAGAAGAATCATACAACAACAGAAATCCACTGGGGAAGTACAATGAACTCATCCACAATATGTTTTTTGAAAAGAAAAAAGAAAGAGGAGATAATAGTGTGTGTGTCTGTGCGTGTGTGTGTGTGTGAGAGAGAGAGAGAGATGCACTTCCCCCATGCCCCATGGTTCGATGAACATACAACCTCCTGGTAGAAAAATGGAATCACTACTTTAGGCTACCCCTCACTTGGAAAACCATCTAAAATAAACATAGGGTGACACCAGACAACTGTGTTTAGACAATATTAGGCACCAGTCTAAATTAGCAACCACACATGGGCAGAAAAATCATTTCACACTTTTTATGAGAAAGGTAACATTATATTAAACACCGGCACAAAGGCGGTGTTGGTCTAGTCTTTTTGCACTTTAGTCACTTTAGAGTGATGTTAAAATAAAGAAAATTGTTCTAGTTGACTTAACAGGAAGGAAGCAATCCATTCAATTCCTACAAGTACAAGAGAATTACAAACCTACTTTGTATACAGGGAGGCAAACAGGATATTAAAACCACAGGCAAAGACTTAATACATGAATATCATTATTCATATACTATAATATAGTGGGATTTATGAATGTCAGCAAGAGACAACGAACGCAGGCTTGAGAGCTTGAAATGAGATTAGAAATGTGTTAGCAGAGATTTCTATTAAGATACCTTCTAGACTTGTGGTATTTTTCCAGCAAACATTGTAAACGCTCATCACGTGCTCGATCTTCCAAGACCTGTGATGAAAAAGGAAGTGGACAGGCAATTCAGTAGGAAGAAATGGAGACGAACTTGTAAGTCTTCTCCTATTTTCTCTTTGAATGTTAGTTTTTGGCTCTCTGTTGATCGATTGGCTAGAAGGGAGGCAACGATATGCTGATCATATGAAAGAGCTGGAAAGAAAAACGCATATCTCATAAGTCCTTAGAATTTCTATAACGCAGTTTACCTCAACAATTTGCATGACATCATGGTTGGCAGCCAAATCTTCTGAACCTACAACTACCTGAACAGACTTCAGTTTTAAGCCAGGAAAGGAACCACAACAATTTGAGAATATATTCTGAATGGTAAATCAGACCTTGATTGGATTGGGATCCATGAATTCTTGAGCTAATTGATGAACTGCTGGAGGCCATGTAGCACTGAACATAACCATCTGCCGAACTGCACAATTTGATGGGACTTGAATTGTGGACAGAAAAAATGCATGTACACAAAATTTAAACTTCATCTAGCTATATCTTAAGTGCAAAAAACGAGGAACAAAGGCCCACCATGTAAAGTGGGAGGACGAGGATATGAATCAAAACAATACAAGGCTTGAAATATTTACAAGATCCAAAAAAAAAAAAAAACTTTTTTGGTATTACATTTATACTGAGAAAATGAAACAAAAAAACAAACTTTAACATATGGATGTACTTCATTTACAAAAAGGATCGAAAATGAAACCACAAATTGTCTCATTAGGACATATATATTTTGACTGAGGGGAAAAAGGGTACTTGGAGCAAATACAATAAGCTGTGAAAGGCATTCAGATCCAAACATTTCATTAAAAAGAAAAAGACATTAAACAGGCTAAATCTATCTAATGAGATATCCATCAAAGCTCCAGCTCTAAGAATTCAAATGATGGAACCAAATGTAGAGAGCAATATTTTTACCAGAGCATGTTTGGCTCAATATGGCACGGACCGCTGGTTCAAAACCTAAATCAAGCATGCGATCAGCTTCATCTAGCACCTATAACAATATTAGTAACATCAGTCAACGGTAAAGGAGCATGACAGTTGACGTGTACTCCATTCATATTAAGTTCATACTACAGAAGGAAAAAAAATCAAATCATACTTAAGAAGTTATCTCATGTCAGGGAAATTAAGAGAAATAGAAACAGTTCTATTTCTTAATTTCTGATCACATTACTAAAATAAAGGATAATACAATCTATATGTTTGCTTCTGTCACATTACAATAATCACCCAATCATAGTAACTTTGAAAGATTTATTACATGGAGCTAACTTGAAGGCTCTTATTCAAGTGCCACTTTGCCTCTGAATAAGCTGAAAATAAAGGAAATTGGTGTAGTTTATGATAATCCAGAATAAAAAATGGCAAAGCTTTGGGCCATGAGAACCATATCATCTGTAAGTTCTACAACAGCTAAGCTACAGAAATATGTACATTTGTAAAATTTCTAGTATCAACCACCAAGACATTCCAGTAACCCCAAGGATAAACTCCGCAAACAGTCGAGTGATAGTACAAAGATGCTTAATAGAATGTTAACAGCAAAAGATGATTCTCGAGCATATTTTCAGCTTGTATTTCAAACAAGACCTACATTTGCATACCTTACAAAGTTCATGTTCAGCAACTTGAGATTACAAAAAAAAACGAAAAGGGAAAATACTACTCCTAAAATTTAATAATAAAATCAAAAAGTACTTACACAAATTAGATGACCAAAAATGCATAACAGAAGCATCCAAACTAATTACACTAATTGACCAAACAAACTTTCGTGACATCATGCTTACTCGGACTTCATCAAAGATCCTGAAAGTCCAAACATAAATGAAGACCACAAAAGCACTCACCACAAAAGAAACCTCTTTTAAATTGCAAGCTCCCATTTCCATCAGATCTTGCAAACGACCCGGGGTTCCAATAACAATATCCTGCAAGCAGAGGATATGATCTGAGGTACCGACAAGAAACTGACTTAAAGTATGACATGTGTGAAGCACGTGTAACATCCATTAAAAATTCTAAGAAAGCAACCATAAGACCTTAATTTGACTTAGATATTAATTATATGATACTGAAAAAATCATCATTCAAGACTCATTGCAATAATAAATTCAGAACGAGTAAATCAAAGAATCTTACCACGCCAGATCTAAGAGAAGCCTTTTGATGGTGCTTATCAACTCCGCCATACAGACAAACTGACTGCACACCAGTAGGCTTCCCAGCCTCACAGAGAACATCTGATATCTATTATAACAGAGAAAGTTATCAATAAAGCATAAAATCCGCATTGGCATTTTGTATTTGAGAACACAAGGCAAAACATGCATATTGATTTAATAAAAGAAAGCAAAATGTAGGAGTTAGAAGACACTCTGAGCAGATACTACAAGACATCTAGAACTAAAACTCACATAAATTAGCCTTTTACAATTTATTATGCACGGTATAAGGTTGTATCTTGGTAAATGGGACCAGATTGATTTTTCCCTGCTCTTAGAGCAATAAAAAAGCAATAAACTGTCTCCAGATATAGTTTTATTGCTTTTCTATTGCTCTTTGAAGCAATAAATATCAGGTGCAAACATAAATTACGCTAAGAGACAGTTTTCATGTGACAAGGTTTCCAACATTCAACAGTAGGCAGATTCACTAAGATGCCATGTGGGATGATTACCAACTAACTATTAAGGTTTGCCCTATGGATGTCAATCACAAAGAATACTTGGGAATGACCGAAAAGTGTGAAAAGAGACTAACAAATGTAGTTGTCCTTGGGAAGTAAATTTCTAATCAATAGTGTTTTGGATGCCCCTCTACTTATACTGTGTCTCTATTTCAATAACAAACAAGATGCATAAAATAAACAATAAGTTAACGAGTAATATTTTGTGGAGAGGAAATAACTAAAAATAGTCTTTCATTTAGGTTCATTTAGGTTATGTGGGACACAGTGATAACCAGTAAGAAGGAAGGAGGCTTGGAAGTCAATCTAAGGGCACACAACATTCTCCTCCTGAAATGGCTATGAAGATTTTGCAATGAGGAGGAGGCACTGGACACATGTGATTATAGAGAAGTAAAAGATGAAAAATTCTTGGAACACATGAACACCAATGCATTCGTACACAATTGGGAACTGAATATATCAGAAACTTATTGAATATATTCTAAGAACACATTCACATTATAATAAGTGGTGATAGAAAAATTTTATTTTGGAAAGAAAGATGGTCAGGACATACACTCCTAACTATTAGTTTCCTATCATTCCCTGCAAAGTAAATAACCATGATGCCACAGAAAACGATTACTAATCTACTCAAGGATGGAGCATTCTTAACAAGGATGGAAAACAAGCAACAACACATTCATTTGCCTTTTACCATGCTAAATTTTAAAAAGAACTACAAAGTTCAAGCTTTGATGAGTGACAACAGTATTCAGTAGTGAAGCATTAGTTCAAGTGAAATCAAACTCAATCAACGGAAACAGTAAAAATACCAATAATGCAAGAAAGCAAACAACTTTAAACACTCCAGGTGTAGATTTCAAGAACGTACTTGTTGAGCTAGCTCCCTTGTAGGCGAAAGCACAAGGCAAACAGGATTCTTAGACTTCTTACTCTTCCGCTTACTCATGATGTGCATAATAGCCGGAATACCAAAAGCCAATGTCTTACCTGATCAAACAAAAATATAATTAAACTAAAAAATCCATAAACCATAGCCTACTATCGCACTAAAAAGAACTCAATTCAAATGTTATACCTGATCCAGTTCTAGCGATCCCAATGAAATCACGGCCATCTAAAAGAAAAGGCCAGGAATGAGATTGAATTGGTGATGGTTTCTCAAAATTCTTACAACATTCCAACACCTCACTTGGAAGCCCTGCATCCACAAACTTTTCTAAAGCTTTGTACTTTGACTCATTCGCACCCTTACCAGTAACCACCACATTTGTACTACTTTCCTTAACCTCCCCATTAACAACACTTCCATCAGACCCATCATCCAAATTCCCTTCCTTTACCTTACTCTTCTTCGACTTCTTCTTTTCAGATAACTCAGCTGACCCATCGAATATTTCAGTACTTCCATTCAACCCATTAAGAGTTTCTGTGTTCCCATTAGACCCTTCTTCTTCTTGCTTCTGTTTCTGCTTCTTCTTCTTCTTTTTCTCTTTTTTGGATTCTACAACAACTTCTTCAACCTCAGGATCTTCGAGCTTTCTCTTCTGTTTCTTATGAGATTTGGATTCATAGTTTGCTGAATTTGTGAGGGTTTGTGGTTCGTCATCTAACTGTTTTGCTACCATGGCTGCTCAAATCTATGGCGAAATCGCAAAACCCTAAGGTTTAAGGAAACAAATGGATGTTGTACTTATAGAAGTTCGCTATTTCCAATTTTCCCAAATTAACCTCTGTTTTTAGTGAAATTACAATGAGAAAATTATCAAAATGGTCCCTTAGGTATTGGGTTTGGTTCATTAGGATCCTTGGTATATATAGGTTAACAGATATGGTCCTTCTTCACTTTTTTTATCATGCAAAATACATGTTACATATTTTTCAAATCAAATTCTTGCAACACAATCTAAAAAAGAATCTTATGTAAGGGAAAAAAATATTCCGAATTTTGAAATCATTATTTCGTTGCAACTTAACTTACAATTATTACTTTATAGAATAAAAGGCTATAAACACATCGTTTATGAACGACGGAGTAATTTCCCTAGATAGTCACATATGTTTGAGAAATTACCTAACAATATCACATTTGCTTGTTTTAGAACTACAATATCATTCAACTTTGCATATTTTCCTCAAAATATACTTCACACAAAAAATCATTTTTCTCTCTCCTAATGAATGCCATGTCATATTATTCCCTTTTTACTAATAATTAAAAAAAATTACTTTTTAAATCAACTCATATGATATACTCGGTAAAAATAATTACATAACACAAAGTGAACATTTTAAAACAAACTCATATTTATTTTCTGTTATTATGATTAACACTAATTATTTATTCTAAATCATTTTTTAAATCATTCATTCTTTAAGTTCTTATAGAATGCGTAAGATGAACTAAAAACAAGTAAAAGTGAACGAAAAAAAAGTAATATTAGAGAACAATTTTCACGTACTCATAAAAAATCAAAAGTATTATATCAACTAACTCTTTTTAAGGATTCTTTTAGCAACTATTCCCTCTGTCTATTTTTATTTATTCATTACATTATAAATAATTATTCATTTGTTACTAGTTTATTTTAGAAAATCAAGTGAGAATTTATTGCTTAATTCTTAATTCACTGTTATTATTAATTATAGTCATTTTCCAATGCATTTTTTAAAATATAAAATTTATTATTTTTAAAGATTGATATAGTAAAATTATCTTTATTATTTCTTAAGAGATATGTCAAATTAATACTGAACAAGTAAATATGTAAAGATGGACTAAAGGAGTAGAAACTAAATTTCTCAATTTAAAAAATAAAAAAAAGTATTAAAAAAAGAATAATATTATATGACATTCCATTAAAAGTGTGCACTTTGTATATTCTTTAAGAAATTAATGAATTGAGAAATAATTTTAGAAAAATAATTAATGTTAAATGTAATAGTAGAATAAAAAATGTCTATCTCTTAATATGCTAAAGTAAAACACTAAAAATGATAAATAAGCAAGAATTTTTTTATATTTTTTTTACTGAATATAACATATGAGTTATTTTAAAAAGTCATTTTTTTTAATTAAAAAAATGAATAATATGACATGGCATCTCAATAGGAGAGAGAATAATATTTTTTATGTATCAAATATATTTTAAGGAAAATATGCAAAGTTGGATGATATTATAGTCCTAAAACAAACATAAGTAATATTACTAGGTAATTTCTCAAACATGAGTGACTATCTAGGGAAATTACTCACGAACGACGTATACATTTAAGTTAGGCATAATACATAAACATAACTCTTAACTTGACATCAATTGGCAACTATGACCCTAAACTTTGTCATTGCACAAGTAGGCACTTTAACAATCGCAAATTTCAACAATTAAACACTCGAATATCGCAAGCAAAGTGCGTGATATACAAATGCTTCTACATGGCTGCCAACTAATTAAAATAAATACACGTGGATTCTTCAATTAAAAAAATGAAAATAAAAACAAAAAAAATACAATAGTGAAAGTGAAAAGAACTAATTTACTTAGAACACAACGTTTTTCTCTTTCTTCTCTAAGAACCCTAACCCTAAGTCTCTACGTTTCATCCTTCGAATCAAAGGTAAAATTGTTCAAGACTTGTGCTGAAATTTCACGTACTTGGATGTCTATCTATTCTTCTTCCTAAATTTGCTCTTTTTTCACAGTATTGAACATATGAGTCACATTATCGTTGTTTTTCACCGTGGAGGTCGCTTTAATAAAAGTTAATATGTTTCGAAATTGGACAATATTATATTTAACATAAACAAGGACCATTTCTCTTTAACCGAAGTGAAATCTTATGCAAAAGATGATGGGTATGATGAAATTGAAGCTTTTTATGTTGAAGACCCTACTACCCATAGATTTGTGAAGTTAGAAAGTGGCAGCCAACTATACAATTCTGTTAAAGAATAACAAGCGACATGAGTTGTTTATAGACCAAGAAATCTTCATTAAAGCTCTTTTTCCACAATAACAAAAAAAAAATTGATGTCATTTCAATGAGCAGAAAATTGTGAAGAAAGAAAGGAGGACGGCAATAACTGTTGAAGAAATTAAAAGGAAGAGAATGAAGTGGGATTTTGATTTTAAAAAATAGAGATATATATAAAAGAGATTCATTAAGGGTAGAATTGTCATTTAAGTGTTTTTTTGACCGTTGGGGATTTTATTTTCACCATTGACGCGCCCACGCGCCAAATTGAAGTGTGTTTCACGCACTTTGCCATGTAGGATTCGAGTGTTTAATTGTTAAAATTTTGGATAGTTGAAGTGTCTACTTGTGCACTGGCAAAGTTTAAGGTCATAGTTGTCAATTGATGTCAAGTTAAGAGTCATGTTTATGTATTATGCCTTTAAGTTATATGCAATAAAGAGTGTGGGAGCCATTTTAATATCTCTTTATTTTAATTTATTTGTTTTTTTTTTTAATTATGTTATATATATATTTTAAATACGTAAAAAGTAATATAAATTACGATAACTAACAACTTAAAATATTCGGCTATATCTAAAAACTAGTGAACTTAGCCGCGCTTCGCGCGATTAGAAATAGTTTGCTAAATTCGTCAAATAATTAATTTTTAGAATAATTGAATGTTAAAAATATTCTAAAAATTCTTTATAATGTTTAATTCAAATATATCAAATTTCATTCTTAATTTTTATTATTAGTACTTATGTTTTATATATTTTGCGATTTTAAATCGCTTAAGAATCTTAGGTCTTCTGGAAAAAAAAAGTACATCGCTAAAATTGTTCGCCTTATTATTTTAATTAAAAAGGTAAGTTTGATTTAATAATTTGAACTCTTCATCTATATGTGTATCTATGCATAAGTTTTTCTTTCATTTATTCTGAAATATATATAAGCTTATATGCTTAAAAATGTAAATATATTTAATAAATATTTTTTACGAAAACATGTTTTTTTTAACAACTATTTTTTGTTCTTTTAAAACGCAGAGTTAATTTTTTATGATATCAACCTATAAAGGTAAAATTAAACATTATGTTTACTTCAATTAAATTGGTGTTAAAGATGTCCATTTCCTGTCTCATCACCCCCCCTAATACTTCTTTGGTATGCTTCTACTTTTTCTGAAACCATCCATAGTTAACCTTTCACACCTCTGCTTTAAAAAAATAATTCTTGATAAATATATAATTTATTTATTTTTAAACATATTTTATTCTTAATAAAATATTGCTCTTAAAGAATCTTATCCTTTCAAAAATTATGGTTAAGACATAAAATGTCTAAAAAATTATGTTTTGTGCATAAGGCTTCACAAAGAATGAAACTTACAAAAGAAATCGTATTAAATTATACAAAAAAGTAAAATCGTCAGTCCTTTCAGAATTAATGAACATTATAAGCACATTACATCACAATTGTTTATTTTCTCTTGTGCATGTATGATAATTATAAGTGAACTCTAGTATGTATCGAGCTCAGATTGAATTTACATTCATTCAAGAATTCAAATTAGAAATATGAATAGCAGTAATATATCAAAAGTTTTTTTTTTATCATACTCTCAATAAGTATTGTATTTGTACAGTGATATATAGAAATTAACTTGTTGAATCATTAGCTTCGAAAGTTAAGAAGTCACATACTATTTGCAAGTTTATTGATACCAATACATGTCAATAGTTTCATTAAAAGTGTAGGTATTGAGGGGTGTTGTCCGTTTTTACTTCCATTGTAAGGTTATAGACACGTTCCTTTGTATAATTGTGGATAATGATTATCAACGATTGTAACGATAAAAATCAGTTTTCGAACTATTTTATAAAAAAATAATTTATCTGATTAATTATTGATAAAAATGAGATCAAAAGTAAAAAATAAAAATTAAAAATAAATAAATAAATTCTATTATTAGCAAAAGAGAGGTGTTACATCACTCTTATTTTGTCTAGCTAAAATATATGTAATGTAAGAATTACGTAAAAGAATTGATGAGACATATTAATAAATAGAGGATACAAAACGATGAAGATTTTTTTTGTAACTCATGAGATATATAATTAGATGTAATAAATATAATAGATTCTTTTAATTATTGGTTATATTAATTAATGAAAAAAAGAAAGAAAAGATAAATGACTTTCTAGATTATAAAAAGTGACCACACTACTTTATCTATATCTAACTTTAATATAGATATAAATGTCACAAGAATAGTAAGACATTGATGCAATCAAAGCTGACAAGTTAAACATTTCTAAACAAATCACAATTTCAGGAACTTAATTAAGAAAATGAAACAAATTAATTGATTCTATATATGTTTCATTCTTGACAATAGTTGACATTTTCAAATTTCTCTCTTTTACATTTTTTTTTTTTGTTTATATGAGTTTCTTGTTCTATTCTTGTTCCTATTATTTTTCATTTGGATAATTTTATTTTATTTATGTAATTCTATCTCTTTTTTTAGTTACATTCCAAAATCATTTTCGGTTCCACATTTTTCCACATCCCTTTTCAATTATTTATTTTTGCCTATTTAATATTTTCAGTATCTTTCCTTTAAGATAATTAAGTTAGTTCACTCTTTTGCTTCAACTAATTTTAAAGGAAAATTCAAAAATTAATTTTCTGTTAGTTAACTTTTCCTTGTATTTTTTATGATATAGAATTATATTGATAATTATAATTGATCATCTTCCTTTTCTATATCTATTATTTATTTTAGATTATGAAGATCACATGTCAATAAATTAAAATACATCAAAGAATATATTCTAATGTTTCTCAAGAGTTTTTTTGTTGATGAAAACTTTAGTTAGTGATCGATCTTACTTTTATAATTTTGTATGACTTTTTTCAAATCTATCTTTCATTGTTTGTACGCATTTATTTTTTTTTTGCATCTTCCTCGCGATACAAATATTAAATCAAATTTAGAAAGCTCAAAACATTAAACAATATTATCTCCTTGTTCATCAAATAAAAATAGTTCTAAAATATTTGTTGAGATTCGAGTAGGATCAATTACAATTTTAAATAATTACTCTTTCATACAAATATTATAGTCTCTTCATACTTATTTTTTTTCCTTTTAATATTCATATTCTATGAAAATTGCTATTCTTCTCTTTAATAATGAATTAACCATTTTTTTTCACCTTTCACTAATCTTAGCTTATAAAATATTTATAAATCACTTTTTATCTTGACTAATTTTTACTACAATTATAATATATGACCTAATTTATTTATATAAAATGAATAGATTGAGAAATACATAACCTCAATTACATAAATAATATAAAGTATTCAAATAAATTAAACTCAAAGTACTATATGTATAAATTAATATTCCTTTAACTTTAGTTATACGTTAGTTAATATTTCTAAATTATTCTTAAAGGTAAACATAAATTAAAAATCTGTAATTCTTGAATTCTCAAATTAATTTTATTATTCTCAACTTTACATAACAACACAAAAATTAAATTCATTTTTTGTGAAGGAAAAAAAACATATACAATGTTGAATCAATAAAAAAAATCTTAAAGGTCTATGAACTAAACGATTCAAGCCTTCGAGGTTAAAAACAATTTACCTGAAATTAAAAAAAAATTAGTATAATAATAAATTAAAATTAATTAATAAATAAAAGAATCTTTGTAGAAGTACCAAGGAAGATGATCCTTACCTCTAATATTTAATTTGTCGACATAACCAACATCCAATATACCACTGAAGATTAATGGATAAATTAGTAATTAAGGGGATCCTTTACTGATTTGTTCATCAAACTTAAATTTGAATCCCTAAATATTATCATATGCTCATCTTGTCTTCCATAGTAAACAATAAAACTTATTCACAAAAATATGCATTGAATAATAAGTATAGTAAAATTACTAATAATGAGGAAAAAAACAACACAAATGAAAAAATATATTATGAAAGAACAATATAAATAAGAGACATCAAACAAACTAAAATGAGAAGAGTAACATAAATTATGTATTGTACTCGTCAAAATTGAATTTGAATTTGAAATCCCAAAATTGCCATATGCTCATCTTATCTTCCACACTGTAAATAATAGAAGTTAGTGACAAATAATTTATATCTAATAAAATTAGCCGTAAACAAAGTGATGTACTTTAGTATAAATATAATGAAGAAAGAAAAAAAAGAAGAAGAAGAAATTCTTACTGTTGGTGAAGATGATATGCTCTAATATTTATAGTAATCAATAAATTTGTAACTTTATTGAATAATATAAATTAAAAGAGTAATATAGTAATCAATAAAATTGTAACTTATATTGATATTAATGTCTTAATTGTAATTTAGTAATATCTTTAAGAAGAAATAGAGAAAGGTATTAGAAAAAAGTGATTAATGATGTTAAATGGTGAACAAAATAAATAAAATTATATTTAATTTTTGCAAAATATTAAGGCAGGAAAATAATGAAAAAGGCACAAAATGTAGTGAGGAGAAAAAAAGGATGAATAAGAAAAGGACAATAAAAGATTTTATGAATTGATTAGTTGGGGTAATAACGGAAAAAAATTGTTTCTTTGGGCTTTATTGATTTCAGTTAGTGACCTTTTCCATTCTTCAATATAATATATATAATAATTAACTATTAATGTAATAACTTATAGACAATAAATTAATATGATTATTAAATAGAATATGATTAATTCTTTAATTAAAAATAAGATAAATAGAGAAAAAAAGGAGAAAAAAGATAAATAGCAATGGAGGCCTTAGAGAGGTGCCACGTCACCTTTTTTATATTTGGCTTTATATTATATATAGATTATGTAAAAATATTATAAATTTGTTGTAAAATATGATGTCCATGTGATTTTCTTTGTGCCCAAGAATATGGGTCTCACATATTCTTTGAGCCAAAGTATCTTTGGGTTGTAAATAGTCCCTTAATGTAATGGAAAATATATGAACAAAAGTGAAAAATAATAATTCCCCTTCCCTCTTTTCTTGTGTAGTTTATTCATGCACTAATTTTGTTTTGTTTTATAACACCTTTTTTTATTTTATAATAAAATCACAATAATTAATAATTTAACATATAAATACATATAAAAAATGTTCGACTCTCGAATTCTATTAAGGCCATAAAATTGGGACACGTGGAATAAATATTATTTAAAAATTACGCAAAAAGTACTATAAATCATAATAATTAACAATTTTAAAAAGTTTAAAAAATCATATAATTTTTTTAAATTGTCTCTCCAGAATTCATATGTACATAAATTGAAAATGACGTGAACATTATTATAAATCATAATAATTAATAACTTCAAATATTTTAAAAATATATATAAAAAATTGATCAACTCGCCGAATTTCATTTGTGTAGCATAAATTGATATAAAGATAATAATATATATTGGGTTCGTGCTAACCCGGACTCCTAGGACTGATAATATACATAATTTCTTTATGAAAATTAACAATTCACATATTTAGGCTCTGATACCACATATAAGTCATGAATCATGTCAAATACATTTCAAGATCCTGAATAATGATAATCTCACACACAAAAAACATCATAAAAGAATGTATTTAAGCAAAACACATTACCATAAATAAAAAACGTTAATTAAAATTATTTTTTATTAGTTTGCTCTAATATCAGGTTACCACATCCGTCAGTGATGAAATTGTGTAGAGAATAAGTGATAACCCTAAGATTAGAGGAAGCATCAATTTATAAAGGTTGACACTTAATTAATCATGTACGTTCATCAAGTTTCAAGTCTAACAAACGGATTTTGTTCTCCATTGCATATTAGTTATGTAGAGAATAAGTGGTAACCCTAAGATCAAGGGAATTTTTTATATTTTGGATCAATAATTTATTTTGAATTTGTCAAAAAATCTGTCTTTATAACGATTTATCTCTTCCATAAATTATATATATATGTATTTTCAATTAGATCTTTGATATCGATAAAGAGACATTACATACTTCTCATTCCCTACTTCTTAACTCCCTACTCTCTCATTCTTTTATTATTAAGTTTTTTTCATTTTGTTTCCCTCTGGCCTCTCGTGTACTGTTCTCTTGATTTCATTCATTTTTATTTCTTCAAAAGTTGTAATTTTCATGTGTTTTTTTTGACATGTTTTTTGTTGAAATTAATGGGATTTTTTAGGTTCTCATTGATTTGCATTTTGTAGTTTTCTATTGAAAAAATATAACTTCATTTTTTCAAAAAAAGACAATCTTTATGTGTTTTTGTTATTTTTTTTTTGAGTTTTCCGCATTTTCTCTTTAATTTTCATTTTGAAACTTTTTCTTTTCAATTTCAATTTATATTTTATCAAAAAAATAATATGTTTATGTATGTGAATATGAGATTCAGTTAAAAGTGGTATGTTTGGGTTTGTAAATATATTCTCTTAACTTATGCTACAACCAATCGGACATACCTCTTTACTGACGCATCTCCACACCTCTTTTTTACATGTACAAATTATCTTAGTCTTGCTTTTCTTATCTTGTTTACTGTGAATGCCATTTCCATCTTGTCTCGTGTAAATTTATTCTTAAGCATATCTATCCCAACATGCTCACACATCTATTTGAGCATCCTCACTTTTGTTATCTTTATCATATGGACATGAGAATTCTTGTCCGTCCAGCACTTTGCCACATACAAATAGTGCTTGTCTAACAATCACTCCATATAGTATTCATGAAGACGAGCCTCCATTTCACTCACTAGCTCTAAAATAGTACGTGACATCATCATTAGTCACATTATCTCCTTAAATTATTATCCAAAATACATATAGCTTTTTCTCTCGAAAATGACTAGTACATCATTAATCTACGTCAGGTCACTAATCTTTACTATATATACTATGTATTAATTTTTCTTTTTAACTTGAAAACTTTTGACTCTATTGCTTCTCTCTAAACTTTCAGCCTATCATTATTTTCAATGCGCGTTCTTCAAAAAAGCAAACAACAAAAGGAGAAAAAAAAAGACAAAATGAACAATTAGAACCTTACTATATATCTTGTTTAGTTGTTACCAATTGTAATGTATTATATTGCACTGTATTATTAGTTTAAATTAATGTTATTTTAATTACTATTTAAATTTTATTGTGTCATATGCACTATGACACAATAAAATTTCGTTATGTAATAATAAAAAATCTCATATTACATAACAACTAATTAAATGTAATTGCATTATTATCTTTTTGTTCTTTTTATTTATCTTTACTTATTATTTAATGTTTGTCATTTACCCTGTTTTCGATAAGTTTATCCTTCGAATTGCACCTTAGAATTCTCATCCCAATTATATCCATTTAAGACAAAAGGACCAACTATTCGGTAAAGGGATAAACTCGTAATTTCACACCATATCCAGATCAGTAACAGAGCCGCAAAATCCAGTATACACAACAATAAACAAAAGCCTCCATCTCATCCAATTAATACTCGCCACGTAAAAAACATCCACGTGTCATCCTGAGATGACAAGTACAACACTCATTAATAAACACCAAGGGCACACTCGAACAAAACCCAACTGCTTTACAAGTGGCATTCGCTGGTGATTACACAACCCCTTGATGGGCAAATATGTAAAATTTAACTCTCGATTCGGTATCCCGCGTCACCAGCAAGCACACAGGAGTAGAACTTCAGTCACCTTTGCTTTTGTATGTATTTCTTCAATTTTGCTGAATTTTTCACTTTTGATATCTGAAAAATTCTCCGCAGATTCAAATTTGGAAAGTTGAAGAGGAAGAGAAAATGAGAGGAAACGATCCGAATCCGTTTGATGAAGAGGAGCCTGAAGTCAATCCTTTTTCAGTAACCGCCTTTCTCTCGATGCGCTTTTTATGTTTTTTTTTTCTTCAAGATATATATATTAATTTGATGCTTTTCTTAGATCTAGGCTACTGTTAACTTTATTCGTTTAGCATTATCATTTTTCAATGTTTTTTCTGATTTTTTATCGGATGTTTTGTGGTGGTATTTGGAATGAGTTGTTTGATTTGATCTAAATCTGCGCACTTGGATGGCGGAAGTTTGTTAAGGAGTTTAGATTTTGCCTAATTTTTTGGGTACATTGTGCTGTTTAAGATTGGCTTGTCGGTGTGGTGAAGTTATACAGTATTTTAGTGAGATTAATATAAAAATCTAGCTGATTTTCTACGAATTTTAAGATAAATAAGTGAGAGTGCCTTCTGTACGAACTAAATTTGAAAGATTGGCTCGAGAGTCGAGTCTCAGGGATTAATCTTCATCCTGTTTAATTTAAAAAGGTTGTAATTTGCTTGGAATTGGCCTTTGGTGTAAAGTTACTGGTCCTAATTGATTTATGATGAGGACTCTTAATGAAAGATGTTTTTTTAAAGGTTGGTTTGTTTTATTTTTAGGTATACAGATGCTATTTTTTCATGCGTTTAAGGGAAAATGGAGGTTACGAAAATAATGACAATAATATTAACCCTGGTTTTCCTAGTTATTGAAAAAATAGAGGGAGTCTAAACATGTAAAATTTATATTTATTGTTTACAGACAAAAAAAAAAAGAGAAGAAAAACTAGCAATGGAAAATCAGTCTGTTTTTGTTTGCCTCCACTAGAAATGAAGAAACCAGTTTTGTGTAATAGTTGGCTATTATGCTGCTGACAAGGGACCTATGATATGTGTGTGTATATATTGACAAGAAGGTATCTGCGAGATGTTTCGAGTTAAGTGAGAAAGCTACAAATTTTTTACCGTTGCATGTCTTGAAACACTCTGTATATGGAAAAATACCAAGTCAGTAAGTGGACATTAGACAAGCTTTAATACCCGAAAGTGTTTAAGAGAGGTTACTTACATTAACTAGAACATATTTTATAGCCCGTACTGGTGAGTGGCATAAAATGGTTCTCTTTATCAAATGTCACTTGCTGCCCTGCCCTGCTGGGACATGGCTTCCATATCCTTCAGCAGACTCTTTCTTACCTCCTTATTTGGATCCACAATCACCCATATATCTCATAGCACCTGAAAATACCTAGAACCATCTAAACCCACTATTTGTCCTTCCATAGAGATTATATGAATTTCCTTAATCTTTTAAGGTTGTGAGTATTGTTAGTACCAAAATGGGCATGCTTCAGTTTTCGAATTATTACAGTGTATCTATGTTCAACTCACAATCACTTTGTCGTAATGCAGAATTTATTGTTACATTAAAATTACAATTATAACTTCTTATGCACTATTTACTTTGAACGCTCTGAATGTGCAAGATCCTCCTCATTTATATCATCTGTATTTTCTTGCAGAAAGGTGGCTCCGCTCCAGCATCGAAATCACGCTTCCCTCAAATGATTGCTAGTACTCTTGGTTTTGGCCAAAAGCATGATGCAACTGTTGACGTCCCATTGGATTCAATGAATGTAATGAAGTTGATATGCTTTTGTTTGCAGTCTTGTAAAGAACATTGTGTGTTCTGAATATGTTCATCTCAATTGTGTTTTAGGGTTCCAATAAGAAGCAAAAAGAATTAGCAACCTGGGAAGCAGATCTGCAAAGGAGAGAAAGAGTTGGTTCTTTTTCTTTTTATTTAAAATTGTTGTTTGCTATGTGCATTACTGCGAATTATACTTTTTTTTTGTTGATTTCTGATCATCTATTGCTGCAAGGGTGCAAATTTTTGAAAAGTTATGTTCCTAGTTTTTTGGCTAAACTATTTACTACAACCTCCTTATCTCTTGTAGTGTATTTTTAGTCTATATTTTTCCCCAGTTCAGTTTGAGGCTTGTGAATGCTTCCCAAAATGTTACTTTTTAGCTAAATGTGTTGTTATGAGTTCCTTGATATGTAGTTTATTCTAGTTCATATTTGCTTCAACTCAGTTTGAGGCTTATGCATGATTCTCATTAAGTGCCGGTTTAACAGGATATTAAACGAAGAGAAGATGCTGTTGCTGGTGGTAAGAAATGACTTAAGCTAGTTTCAGATTGTTATTAAATCGACTTATTTTCTCTTTAGCATGCTGAGGTAATGCGTTTCTATGATTCAATTCAGCTGGTGTGCCAACTGATGATAGGAATTGGCCGCCCTTTTTTCCAATTATTCATCATGATATAGCAAATGAAATACCAGCTCATTCTCAGCGGCTGCAGTATTTGGCTTTTGCGAGCTGGTTAGGTAGCATCTCACTTCTGTTTTGTTTTCTCTAAAAGAAGAATGTTTCTTTGAATATCAAAAACAATTGTCTGCTAAATTTTCTCTAGTTTCCGCTTGTCATTAAGTACCTACAAGTTTACCATTTGATTATGATTTGAGTGTACTTTACTAGTGCAGAATGTTGGAGTTTTGCATGAAACTCTTCATAGTTTCTTTACTTTTCTGGGCTCAACATGTGCAGTGTGCATCAGTTTCTCTGCCTTTTTGTCTGGATTTTGCTTAAAAGATGTAATGCATGAGATATGCTACTCACTCTGTTTCATTTTATGTGACCCTCTTTAATTGGGGAGATTAAAAAAGAAAGGAAGACGTGCCAGGTTTTAAACATGCCATACATAACATTTGTGTGGCTGTAAAAGCTTGTCATTAGGATAAAATGGAAAGTTTAAGTTAGACCGTCTCCATATGTTGAAAGGAATCGTCTCTTGGAACAGACTAAAATAGGGTCACAGACTGGACAGAGGGGAAAACCTGCTTTTCAGCCCAAGTTTATGGCAAGAGAAGAAATTCCTCTCCCTCTGTTTCTGCCTACCGTCTGTTGAAATAAGAACCAATATAATTGAATGAATCTTGATTCATTGAGGTGTTTGACAGAAATTAAGACCCCTATGTCCCCATGCTGTTCAGCCTACTAATAGATGGGAAGTGCAACCCTAAATTCCTCTATTGAACTGATAGCTGAATGTTATTTCTGTAAAAGTAAACGCATACAGTGAGAGCTTCATTGCACATAGTTATTAGTTTGATGCTATCAAATGTCTCTTACTATATTGAGCTGGTATTTTAAGACATAAGTTAATAACCAGTTGCTTTCATCCTTCGTCAAACTACATTTTCGTGTTATTCCTTGACAAATTGCCAATATATTCATAAATGATTATATCTTATTAATCATGGGGTGACCAATGAAGTGATCTTCTTTAGCTAATAGAAATACAGATACTAGAGTATTATTCAATAAAGGCAACCATTGTTGTGAAGGACACAGAAGTAAAGGTGATAGATTTTGGTTTTCTTGGAAGCTACCTTTCACTTCTATGTTCCCCCCTTCCCCGAAGCTATTCCTTTATTTATTTCTTTTGATTTTTCCGATAAGGTACATTGTAGTTCCCCTCTGTTTTGCAAACCTCATTTTCAGAACCCACGGAGAACATAATGAATAAGAGAACTAGAATAATGGTATTCATTAGCTCATTCAAGGAGTAACTCTTGTATAGAGGTTATCCCATCTTTTATTTTTGTGACTTGGATGGCCTATTGTTGTATATGTCAGGCTTTACATTGATGAAATTTTGCTTACTGATTTAAAAAATAGTGTATGAGAGAAACATACTTCTATGTTTAACACTGCTGCCGTTTGTGATTAGGGTAAAAAAACTTTAGCCTTTCTGCTTATACATCTTTTTGGGATCCAAGCAGCAGTAGTTGCAAGTTTTGAGTTTGTCTTTTCGAACTTTTATAGTAGTTCAGCTCTGAAGTTTCAATTTTCCAATGTTTTGATTGAAATTCAGCAATACTGTTTCGTTATTAAAAGTAACAAGACCACAATTGTATGGAACCTAAGAGCAAGCAATTTGGCAACTTCATCCATGTGAGTAACATTTTAGGTTGAGATGTGAGTAATTTTTATAGGATGGAGGGAAACTAGTAGATTTTTCTTTTGTTAAACGACAGGGTTTATAGCTGTTGTGTAAAAGAATAAACTGGGATAGATGACTATCTTCTTTATGGGCTATAATACTTGTTCAACAGTTGCCCTCTCTCTCACAAATGTTACTCTTTCTTTCAAGGGCTCTATGAATCTTGTATTTTCTTACTCTTTCTTTGAGTGTTATATGAATCTTTCTATTTCGTAACCTCTCTGAGTTTGTTCCAAAATCTTTCTACAGGTATTGTTTTTTGTCTGGCGTTCAATGTTCTTGCCGTGACTATCTGTTGGATTAAGGGTGGCGGTGAGCTTTATTCTCTCTTTTCTGCGGCAGCTCATGTGGCATTCCTTTTTATTGGCTTAAATATCTAAAAGTAAATTCAAGTTCAATTCATCTAACATCATCTAGTTCTTGCCTTCTCTAGGTGTTAAAATCTTTTTCCTGGCTGTAATATATGCTTTAATGGGATGTCCCCTTTCGTACATTTTGTGGTACAGGCCTCTGTATAACGCGATGAGGTATGTAGTGTTGTTTCTCTTAATTTCATCCCCCTTTCACCTATGTAAAATCCCTCCAGTTGTTTCTTTTCGTTTTTGATTTCCACATAACAGACTGACCTTTTATCATCTGAGCTTGTTTGGATTTGCAGGACCGACAGTGCATTGAAGTTTGGATGGTTTTTCATGTTCTATTTGGTTCGTTTTGCTGACAGAAGTGATAAAGATGCTGTCTATTTTATGCCAGGAGTTGTTTTTGAGTATTTTCTTTTCTTGTTTTTGTATGTGCAGTTCCACATTGGATTTTGCATACTTGCTGCTATTGCTCCTCCCATTGTATTTCAAGGAAAATCCTTAACGTAAGTTCTGCCGCAATTTTTAGTCCATTAACCTTGCATTATAGAGTTCAGTATTCTGTATAAGCTGCTACTTCTGACAGGCTGTTTTAGCTTAGTAGAATTTGCTAGTATATATGGATACGCCTTTTAGGTGAAAATATGCTTTAAATGCCCTTGTTGCCTTCTTCCCCTTGTTTCTGCAATAATTTGGTTCATAGTGTGATGATAGAAGAGTTGAAGATCCCAAAAACCCCTTGGTGTCATACACCACAAAAAGAACATGGTTTAGTTTTGTGACCAACGGATTACTGCTTCCCTTGTTGGTGCATCAATTTTCCTGTGGTTGTACCATATTGATTTTTTGATAAGGATATTTGTACCATATTGATATGAAAACAGTTAAAAAGACTACTTAAAGGTCTGGTTGTACTCTATAATGTTTTTAAATTAAATGAGTGAATGATATGAGTCTTGAATGGTGAGAAATGCTCTTCATGAACATGAATAAGAGCGATGAAATATTGATGCCTGTTAAATGCGGTGATTGTTATCAAGGGTTTTCTACTTTCCCTTGGATTGTCATTGTCTTTTTATATTCTTCTTCACTAATTATTGTGCTTCCTTTTTACTTCATTCCAGGGGTATCCTTGCAGCAATTGATGTCTTCTCTGACCATGTGTTGATTGGGGTAAGTTGTTTAGTTATTTGCTCTTATTTTAATGAGAGGAAAATAAAAACAAATTCTTTTACACATTCCTTTGAAAACAAGAAATTGAATGCCAATGTTTACTTTGTTTAATAATAGTACTAATAGGGTGTACAAGTAATACTGGTACCAGTTGTACATAGGTGAGATTTGCAACCAAACATTGTATTGAAATTTTATACCAGCATTATTCTACCTAATACACCCTACCAAACGACCATAATGCTTGATAGTAGATACTTCCCTTCCAAGTATTATTGTTAAAAAGGTAAAAGGGGAAAAACTCTCAGTTTCTCATTATTAGCAGATTGAATTTGATTTAACTTGTGCACTCAGCACTGTCTTTTACAGTTTACTTGAACAAAAACTTAAATTTCATTTTATTTTTCTCATTTCATATTGCAGTTAGTTTGTTAACTGATTTAGCAGATCAAAAACTTTTTTGCAGAGTCATTTTCTTGAACAGTAACTCTATTTCATTTGATATTCTGATTGCATATTGCAGCTAGTTTTTATAAACTGAGTTACTGCATCAAAAGCTTTCTTAGATAATTGAAACTCCCAAGAGAATTGAGTGTTAATGCTTGTATTAGCTTATCAGGCTGTTTGATCTTTTATCTTCTTAATATATATATATTCTTGTGTTGTCCTTTTCTTCTTTTTGCAGATATTTTATTTGATTGGATTTGGCTTCTTCTGCTTGGAAGTTTTGCTTAGCTTGTGGGTGCTGCAGGTGAGGCTTTTACTGTATTGCGTTTCTTCATGTCAGGTTCATACCTAGTGTTCTGGTATCTGCTGTTCCTCTTTTTAGAGTTTTGCTCATCTTTGCCTTGTGGCTTGAGCTTCATGTGTATGTGGCCTAAAAGTGAAATCTATCAAGGGAAAAATGAGAAATTGTACATTAATTCATATTTAAGCTCTTGCTTGCTGTGTGTGAGGGGTAGTCTTTTTTGGGGAGGGTGGAGGACAGGGTATCATCTGGTTTCTCTCATAGATCAAGAAAAATGCATCTCCAGTCCTTTGACGATTTGCTAGGTTTTCCTTTTATCACAAAAAGAAGGAAGACAATTTTCTAGGCTATCAACCAGATATGGACATCCAAGCAGTTTTTCTTTCGGAGCATGTACATCTTTTGAACAGTAAAGGTACTAACCGAAGAATCAATTTTGGAAGTCACCTGGGGGTGGGGGTGGGGGTGGGGGTGGGGGTGTTGTATCATTTAGTAGGGCTATTCAGAACCTAAGGTTGAATTTAGTTGTGTTAGGTGATTAGACTTTTCTATGCCTGATAACAAGCTGTTCTATACTACTAAATGTTTAAATGCTATACAACTTGAGGGGAAAAGAGCTATCTTAGAATTCAAATGGGTACCATCTTGACAGTTGATTCCCAGGGAAGTTAACGGTCCTAGTAACAATCCTCATATTAAGATCGGACAATTCCGGCTGAGAGAGAAGATGAGATCTTTCCATCGGGCTAAAAAGGCAGAGTTATCCGGTACATGTGTTGGGTAGGAGGTAGCAGGTACCCAGTAGAATAGTCAAGGTGCTTCGCAAGTTGGCCTGGACACCACTCATTATTTTAAATGGAAAAGAATAAAACCAAGCAATTTGATTCCCTCTTCCTTATGGTAGTATGATATGGAGGGGGAAAAAAAATAAAAAAATGTTGTATGCCGACCTGACCGTCTTTACTTTCATCTTGTGACGTTTTCTTCTCTGTGGTAGTATGATATGGAGGGGGGAAAAAGAAAAAAATGTTGTATGCCGACCTGACCGTCTTTACTTTCATCTTGTGAACGTTTTCTTCTGTTCTATCACTGCAGAAAGTGTACATGTATTTCCGAGGGAACAAGTGATGCACCTGTTTGGACTCAAAGACCGCAGTGTCGTAGCAACAAAACAATTCTTTTCCAGAGGAAGCTAAACATATGCCTTCATCATCAGTTTGGCTGAGTAATGACTTGCGTGATATAGTTGCATGTTTTCTAGGTTTAATAGTTATCTTTGCTTCATTCAAACATATTCGTTTCATTGTCATTTTTGTATGTAATCGCACAGTTTGACCTTTGATCATTAGACCTATATAGTACCTTCACTGGGATTCATTTTGAATCAAAAACACCCATTCGGTTTCTGAGTGATTGTGGTTTTTAAATTTGTCCACTTGTAGTCATGTTGATCAAAACGACTAAGTTTAATGATTCGATCAGTTACTAGTCCTTGTAGTATAAGATTATACTATTATTTAGTGTACTCTAGATATGCTGCAAAGCCTCAGGGCTCAGATTCTGAGTTTTTAAAAAAAATAATTATGTCGTAATTTATCTCTGGTGCTATATTCTAGGTTAGAACAACTTTAACTATGGTAATTTCTTGGGATTACTAGTGTATCATTCTATTGACAGGATTGATATATATTAAGCAATTGGACATCTGGTTTCGTTTTAAGAATTTTGCCAATCAAATTCAAATGTTTAGATTTTAGCTTTTCAACACCTTAAAAATTCTCTGAAGCCATTTCCACTCCCCCTATCCAACTCCCCTCTTTTGTTTCTTTATTCATTTGTCAGGATTCAAGAGGGGGCGGATTCAGAATTTGAAGTTTACGGGTTTCTACAATGACCTCAAGTTAATGTTACAAGAGGATCTGGACAAACTACTGGTTACTACTCGTCCAATTGAGACTTTCAGAAACATAACAAGATAATAACAAAAAAATAAGAATCTGGTTAACATCATTTAAAAGGAAGAGACAACTATTAGTATTATTTTTTTGGTACACTACAAGCAAGTATTACATTGTGTAATATTTGAAAACTATTGATTTCATACTATAGATTAGTAGTATTATTTTGGTTGCCAAATTCCAATTCATACTAAATCTCTTTGCATAATTAATACTAGGAAATCCATGTACTAAATCTCTTTGCATTACTAATACTAGATATTCATAATATTAGTAATATACTCATCAATTCATAATAGTGTATAACTAAACACTATACTACTAATACAGAGCTAATGCATGCATTATTTTTGCTAATACACTCTACCAAACAACCCCTTAGACTCTAAGATCTGTCTCCAAACTTTTAGTTTATCGTTAACTCCACCGTGTGTCTTTTCTATTAGTACTAAGTATTATGTCATAAATGAATAACATACACCATGTTCGTTCGTTCTTTTCTATACAACAAATAGGAATGGGCTAAGGATTGCTTCTTGTTGTTTTTTTAAAAAATAAAAAATAATCAGAGTTTCAAACATATGTCGAAACCATTCATGCTACTTGAACTCGACTCCGTGAAACCTTGTTTGGCTCCGACGGAAACGTTCCCTTTGTCACTATAGACTGAACTCGCTGTGAACCTTTTCGATTATTAGTAGCGGCATTAAGTAAGGAGTTGGAGGAAATCAAGGCGCATCCACTTCGTCATCTCAGTCTCTTTTTGTGCAAAGAGGTAGAAAAGATTCCGCCCTTCTAGCCTCGAGTAGTGGACAGTGTATCATTGATAGCGGTCGTTCGCTCTCTGTTCAACAAAGGCCATCGATATTCCTTTACTTCTCAAGTTTTGAATTTTATGAGCCCTTCGATTGTATCCCATAATCAAATCTCTCTGATAAACATCTTGTCGATGATTCGATTTTCACATATTATTTAGAATCTTCCTTCATCTAGACAAGAAACTGATAGGGGTTGGGGTATTCACTCGTTTGTTATTTCATTTATAAAAATCCAACACTTTGTTTCCCGGGTTCTTCAAAGTGATTTAGTAGTTAATAAAATGAGTTGTGATTTAGTAGTCAATGAAATGAGTCGAAAACAATAAGAGACTCCCACCTAAATAAGTTGAGCACAAATAATATTTTTCAATAAAAAATGAGGCCCAAGCACAGAATCACTTAAAATGATTAACAAAACAGACGAGGGCAGTGCCCAGATACAATAAAATTGGACTAGATTTGGTGGGGTGCGCCAGGCCCGTGCAATAGTGCAACACATGGGCGACACGTAAGAGCCCAAGTAGCAAGCTACCTTAATGGACTCTTCCCTTAAAAAATAGAGTTAATATCGTGTGAACCAATGGTTCACATATCAGATATTAAACTGATAAGAACAGATACTACACTTGATCTTAGCCAAAAGGCCGAGAAAGGTATGCTTTAACAAGTTAACGGGCATCCGTTTATAAAGCAGCTTTCGGCTGTCTACACATTAGCTCTCATTCTGATGTGGGACATGTAAGCTTTATAAGAATAAACAACTTGCATAAATACTGTCGGAAAGTTAGGATCTATGTACATAACACTAGCCAGAACCATTTCTCCTTACCATAATTAGAATATGAATTTCGTAAAACAGCTCAATGGTGATCAATAATTATCATGCATCGATAAAAGTATTATGAATATATAGCATATATATGAAAAAAGTATTTAGTTCCCCAGGATGAAGTGGCTATTTCTTAATGTAAATTCAATGTTGTTGAGCCATGTACCTAAGTGAATCGCTCATGTAATTCTTTCTTTACATCCTCTTCGTTTGAAGCATATATGATTTAATCTAAGCACTATATGTGAAGCTTCTCCTTAAAGAAAACTCTCTACCCTTCTTTCAAATCTCGAACGGGATAGTCAATTCCAAGTCTTTCTCTGAATTCGAATATTTTATTGTTATACATTGATATGGAGGGAACGATAAAATAAGTGCATCTAGTTAACATCATTCAAAAGAAACAAAATAACTACAGTATAACCTCTCTTTTTTTTTTTTTGGTATATTACAAGCAGCTATTACATCGTGTTATATTTGAACACTATAGATTTAATAATGATAGAAAGTAATACACTATTGTCAATCATTGAATCCTTCAAAATTAATTAGTTTTAAAGAGTGCATTGATGAAGTGGAATTGGAATTTGGCAACTAAAAGGATTAACCCTTGGTGTAACCTCTTGAGTTTCAGGCATCGACATTGACGCAGTACATGAAGCTTGCTGAATAAAAGAATGCTCGAGTAGTTGGTCTGACGTCCATCTTGTTACAGGATCGTTTATCAAACACTTGCACAAAAAATCTTTGGCAACCTCAGAAACATTACTCGGAATCTCAGGGTCGACTTCATCATTCATAATCTTCTCTTGCAAATCTTCAGTGTCACAATGAATCCAAACGCGATCTCCAGTCATCATCTCTGCCACAGTGCACCCTAGCGACCATATATCATAAGTTTTGGCATGAATACCACATGTCAAAGATTCTGGAGGTGCGTAAAGCAGAGTTCCTCTGTTGCTCAACGGAGTTCCAGTCATATATGTCTTTCTATCTCCAACTTTCAACGACAATCCAAAGTCAGCCAACTTCAACTTGTGCATCCCACCATGTTCATTATGGAAAACCAAAATATTAGCAATGAACCCACCCTTCCTTATGAACGTGTTGAATACCCTTTAAGAGTTGATATGTATAGAAACCTACTTCCAATTCTGACATCTTTATCATTCTTCTCTTGAAATTGTTGATCAAATCGTGGAGCGATCCACCAGATGCATATTCAAGAAACAGATTGTAAATTGGAAGATTATCATTGTCAATGCTGATGTCTGTTCCAAAGAATTGAACCACGTAAGGACAACCTTTGAGAGTTGTCAAGATTTTTGCTTCTTTTTGGAGTGAACTCGAACGATTATTATCAGCAGCAACGGAAGCACATAACGAAGAAGGATCAATCTTGACAGCATAATAGACTTTTCCATGAGAGCCAGCCCCAAGAACATGAATCTTCTTCCAGCGATCCATAATAACTATTTTCACTTTCTTCGTACTAATTTGTAATTGAATGATTGTGAAAATAATAAACGGTACGACTGTTTTTATAGAAAATCCTCCAATCCTAGCTTGATGTTGAGAAGGTTTCCTAAAAGTTAAAAGATTGCCTTTTTTTGGTAATTTTTTATTTCCATATTCGATACTGATAAGGTAATTTTCTAAATTCCTGAATGCAGCAATTAGTTTAAGGCTAATTAGCATTACATATATATATATTTAAATAATTGTGCATGAAATTACTAATCCTTAATTACCTGTGTTGTGCACCCTTGGGAAATTAAAATACTTTAGGAAAATCAAATTTTAATTTCTAGGATATATTTTAAAGTAAAAGTTACTGCGAAATATTATTCAACCATTTAGTCTATATCTATATTATATTGAAAGCATGAAGGTCCTTAGAAATATGCATTCACTATATGACTAAAAGAAATAGTTTGATCCATGATTGTTGTACTCATTATTCTCTTTCTTAATCAAATGTCTCAATATACAACACAAAGTAGGTAAATTTTCATGTAATGTGAAAAACAAGAATTGATCAACTAGTAACAAATTGAAAAGAAATAGGTCAAACGAATCAGTTGCTCTATATATTGAATCACAAAGCAATGGGAATGGCTTATTTTTTCGAGCTAGCTTTTCCTAGAGGATTTTTTATCACACTTTGAATAAAATCACGTAAAATACTTAGTATATAAGGATGAAAGAAACATAAGACTCTAAGATCTGTCTCCAAATTTTCAGTCTATCGTAAACTCCAATGCTCGTCTCGTCTATTAATACTATGTCATCACACTACAACACCTCCTTTTGAATATGTTGTCACTACAACAAATAGAAATGGACTGAGGGCTGGTCCTTGTTGAATTTTTTTTTAAAAAAAAATCAGCCCTTTTTAAAAAATATCAGCTGGTGACTCTTAATAAGCATTTTGGATTGTGAGAGTTTCACATGTAGAAACCAAGTGGATTGAGAACCATGAGATTGGCATAGACATTAGGAGTAATACAGCAGTAAGTTGAGCACGGATTATATTTTTCATATACTTTTTCAATAAAAAATGAGGCCCAAGCACAAAATAACTTAAAACGATTAACAAAACAGACTAGGGCACTTCAGTGGGTACAAAAAGAAAAAAAAATTGACTAGATTTAGTGGGGTGCGCCAGGCCTGAGCAGTAGTGCAACACTTAGGCGACACACAAAGGCCCAGATAGCAAGCTATCCTAATGGACCTTTCCCCTAAAAAATAGAGTTAATATCATGTGAACCAATGGTCCACATATCAGATATTAAACTGATAAGAACAGATACTACACTTGATCTTAGCCAAAAGGCCGAGAAAGGTATGCTTTAACAGGTTAATGGGCATCCGTTTATGTAGCAGCGCCTTTCGGCTGTCTACACATTGGCTCATTCCGATGTGGGACATGTAAGCTTTACAAAAATAACACCATTGCATTTGCTTCATATATATCAGCTGCTGCCTCACATGGAAATGAATACATGATGATGCAGCTGCACTGTTATATAAACAACAATAAAATATCTAAACATTCAAGATGTGCAATTATCTCCGGATATATGCACAACTCTTCATTTTGAGGTTGTTGGTATTCATATTTTGTTGCAGTTTTGCAGGGATACAAATATAGAGTTTCCCTCATTTCGGTCAAACCGCTTGCTTGTTGAGGTTCATCTGGAAGTGGCTTCCAATTCAACATCAGAACAGAAGGATAAACTGGTAATACAACTTCCTTTACACGTATGTTATCAGGTAAATCACGTAAACGATGGTACAAGTTGTTTGTTTCTGCTAGACAAACAGAGTGATTCATGAAAAAATAAATGAAGAACAGTATAGAAATTTTTCTTATTGTATTTCTGAATGAATAAAACTATACAATTAGGTTGTATTTATACAAGTAAGATGTCATCTAATGGTAAGCCCTAAAAGAATATTCTCAAGATCAGAAGGAAAAAATATCAAAAGAATATTTACATGACAAAATTAGAAAAGGAAAAGAATATCTCCATATCTCCTATGTATGTGCAGAATATATGAAAATAAATCCAACAACTCACCCTGTGTAGTAAGTACCATGTGGTCATGTAGAAACCAAGAACATACACAAAGTTGTATCTGCTTTTACTTTCATCTCAGTTTGTGCTTTTCCCATTACTAATTTCTCAAACTACACATCTTTCATTCTTGCAACACAAACAAATATCCAAAAATGGATGTCGATGTTACAAGTAAATTAAGTTTTTGCTCGAGTGATCGTAAAGTGACATAATATCTGATGATTCATATTGTCTATTCCAACTTAATTTGCTTGGAATTAAAACATTTTATATGTTTAGGTGGAGAGATGTTTTTGTAAGTTCCACCATGAGATTTGTGACCAACTTCATCAAATGCATATTGCATAGTATAAATCACTTGTAACGAGTAACAAAACAGATTAGAACATTTTCTGATAAAACATATTTGACTAGATTTGGTGGGGTGCGCCAGGCCCATGCAGTAGTGCAACACATGGGCGACGCACAAGAGCCCAGGTAGCAAGCTACCTTAATGGATTCTTCCCTTAAAAAAATGAGTTAATATCGTGTGGACCAATGGCCCACATATCAGATATTAAACTGATAAGAACAGATACTACACTTGATCTTAGCCAAAAGGCCGAGAAAGGTATGTTTTAACAAGTTAACAGGCATCCGTTTATGTAGCAGCTTTCGGCTGTCTAAGCATTTTCTCTCATTCTGATGTGGGACGTGTAAGCTTTATAAAAAAACCCCATTGCGTTTGCTTCATATATATCAGCAGCTGCTCAGTTATATAAATAACTTGCATAAATACGGTGTTCAATATTTGGTCCATTCAACAACAAGAGAACAATTAAATATCTTAACATTCAAGATGTGCAATATTGTTTGAGTGATACTTTGTAGTTCTTATATTAAGAGTAGTTTTTTTCATACAAGTCGTTCATTAGACATAACAACGTTTTATTCCCAGCTTAACTAAATTTAATTAAACAGAAAATAATTAAATCTAGATAGGAACAAGCAACTGTTTCACTATTATTAGAAATATATGAAATATCTAAGTAGTATTACACAAAATTTATGTTCTGTAAAGTAATAATACATCAGCAGCAGTCAATAAGTGCTTAATTTTGCAATCTCATTGTATCCTTAAACTAGTTGATGAAGTAATAAATGCTTCTCAGGTACTGGAACTGTGCAACCAAAAAGATTGACCCTTGCTGTCCTCCGCTGAGTTTCAGGCATCTGAGTGCATATTATTGGGAAAACGTGGACAAGCACAAAAGTATATATGGTAAAAGTAATGGAAATAAAATGGGAAAATAATGACACCAAGAATTTTATGTGGAAACCCTTTTAAATAAGGAAAAAAACCACAGGCCAAGAGGAGCAACTGATATCACTATAGTAAGTAATTTTACACTGTGTAGTCACGAATACAATACTCAAAGTGACTACTCCACACTCAAAAAGAATAACACTCTTTTGATTTCCACCTTACTAAAATATCGCTCACACTCTATTTTTCTTCACAGACTATTTTTCTTGTATAGTCTATGGAATACCTCACTTTGCTCTCAAAATGGTATTTTCTCTCTAACTTGGTGTGTCTTACAAATGAGCAAATGAACTCCTTTTATAGAAGAAATTTGCAGCTGCAAATTTCAACAACTTGTTGTGTTTCCCAACATTTGCTTCCATCTAACTTTGACAATTGCATGCAACAATTGTTGAAGCAAATAATGGGAAAAATTTGCCAACCTTTGACAATTGCATGCAGCAATTGTTGAATGGTGTAATGGGGCTGGAACCCCACAAATCTCCCCCTCCAATCCCATTCACTGAAAGGATACCCACAAGTTCTTTGCATAACTCGAACTTGTCTTTCGGTATTGTTTTGGTCAGCATATCTGCAGGATTTTCACTTGTGTGGATCTTTTTGATGTGAAATGATTCGCTCTCCACTTCCTCACGAATCCAATGATATCTGACGTCGATGTGTTTTGTTCTTGCATGGTACATGGAGTTCTTGCTCAAGTCTATTGCACTCTGGCTGTCACAATAGACAATATACTCCATCTGATGCAAACCAAGCTCTTGAAGAAATCGCTTGAGCCATATCATCTCCTTGCCGGCTTCAGTAGCCGCAATATACTCAGCTTCAGTTGTAGATAGTGCAACACACTTCTGCAACTTCGACTGCCATGATATAGCTCCCCCTGAAAAAGTAAACAAATATCCAGTAGTGGATTTCCTGTAATCAAGGTCACCTGCCATATCAGCATCTGTATAGCCCTTCAAGATTGGATCTGATGCTCCAAAACACAAGCATTCATCTAAGCTTCCTCTAAGATACCTGAGTATCCACTTCACAGCTTCCCAATGCTCTTTTCCCGGATTGTCAAGAAATCTGCTGACAACACCAACTGCGTGAGCAATATCAAGTCTAGTGTATACCATTGCATACATTAGATTTCCGACGGTGGAGGACTATGGAATTTTGGCCATGCTCGCTTTTTCCTCCCTAGCTGTAGGACACATCTTCTTGCT